>PVJS01001173.1:0-103742 GCA_004027185.1 Glis glis | reverse complement strand
AATGATATTAATCTTTAGCATAAGTATAGTTATAGTCTACATAGGAAAGATATAAATAAAAATAGTTTAATAGTAAATATAGTTAACCATAATGACATTTATTAGTTAGCATAATTTATGTAGCCACATAATATAAAAAATAGTTAAGACTTATATAAAAAATATATAAAAGGCAGTAGTCAAAAGCCCTTAGGTAAGGCTATGTTCGTCACCTGATAATTGCAGCGTGATATTTCCGAGAACAATGCAAATGATTACATTGTGGGAAGCAACGCAAGTTTGCATGGGACCTGAGTAATTGGTGGGGAACATGTTGTGACCATCTGGACAATGGGTTGTTAATAACTGTAGGTAAATGACTGTACTGTAAAGAGTCCTATGATGTACTAAGTAAAAAATATTTTTCATGATGTACTAAGCAGAACATTGTTAGTGTTAAGACTTCCTGATGTAAAAAAGGTATAAAAATAAAGTCTGATGCTTGCTGGGCAGAGACAGTGCCTGTAGCTTCACTGAACTGCTGGGCCTCCTGTCTCTCACTCCCCCGCCTACCCTACACCTCCTTCAGGGATTCCCCCGGACCCGCCGAGGCTGGACCCCGGCATATGAGCATATACCATCATACATATATTGTACATAAACAAAATATATTTATATGTAGTCATATAATTTGCTCTTCCCATGTATTTATACATACATTTGTGTGCATATGTGTGTGTATATCTATCTATCTATCTATATATATATTTCTTTTTGGAAAACACGTATAGTTTTTATAATCCTGGGAATAGAATGTATATGTTTTACAGCATTACTTTTTACTCCACTTTGTATGTTTTCTTCCTTAGTTTTGTATTTGTTGTGCACATGCTCATATATGATTTGTGTGCAACAGTTAGAACTCTACACCTTTTCTTAGAAGACCTATTTTCTAATAATGGCCATGTGTATATATTATGATATGATTTTATATCTTTTAAAAAATTTTTCTGCATTTTGCCTTTTTTTCTTGTTTTTTTTTTGATAGTTGGATGTAGAAGATGCCTTAATTTCAGGAAGATCATATGCACCTTCGCATGCAGTGACCAAGCCCTCAGCCATTTGCCGACTTCAGGTAGGGTCAGGTCATAGGTAACAGGGATTAGTTCTGAGGACAGCTAGGTGATACTTGCAATGGGTTCAGAACTGACGTTCTTCTCCCCAGGTGAACAACTGGAGCTAATCTAAGATCTTTACCTATTGGCATTATTATCTGGTCAAGCCCTGCATGGCCCGAGCATACATGATAGCTTCTAAGACAGCAGGTTAACTTGCCTGATCATTTGCTTACATACTAGTGTAAGCCTCCAGATTATACCCAGAGGAGCATTAGCCTAGAACATTGCCTGGTTACACAGATGGTATGGGCATCCCCTCATGAAAGTTTCTGCATCTAAATCAGAGGCTCTTCAGACATCGCTTGGACAAGAACTCTCACGATACATTGCCTGCCAGTCTTTTACAGTGACTAGAATATAACATGCTATTGGTCTTATTCTACTAGTTGTTTTCAATAATATGTTCAACTATTTCTCCCTAGTGATTAGTTTGTAGGAAAAAAAGTATCTATAAAATTAACATCTATAATTTTAGTTTGTTTTGATTTTCTCTTTCCTTTCTTAAATAAAACCAACTTAAAAAGTAATCTAGCTGTTAAAATTGTATTTTACTGTTGCTATTAAAATATTATTATTTTAGCCGGCGTGGTGGTGCAAGCTTGTAATCCCAGTACTTGGGAGGCGGAGACTGGAGGATCCGGGTTCTCGGCCAGCCTCAGCTACTTAATGAGGCCCTCCGCAACTTCGTGAGACCCTGTTTCAAAATAAAGGATAAAAAATAGGGCGGGGGTGTAGCTCGGAGGTAGAATGCCCCTGGGTTCAATCCCTGGTACCACACACACACACACACACACAAAATATTATTATTTTACTAGCATTAGGATATTTTTAGATTTATAGTACCTGGTAATCCCAGTTTTTGGGAGGCTAAGGCTGGAGGATCGCAGGTTCCAGGTCAGCCTCGGCAAGTAGTGAGACTCTTATCAACCTAGCGAGACCCTGTTTTCAAAATTAAAATAAAACAAGGTTATGGGTGTAGCTTGGAGGTAGAATGCCCCTGGGCTCAACCCCCAGTACTACAAATATATGTATGTATATTTCCATGCTTTTTATGAGATTTAGAAACCAGATTTATGAAAATGTTATTACTTCCAGCATATCTTTAATCTTAATATATTTTTCTTCCTGAATAGTCTGATAAGACCCATGAAAGTAATATATCTTCTTGAAAGAGCAATATATCTACATATCTTATAGATATGTAGATATCTATAAGATGTTTGCAAATATTTGAATGAGCATATCTTATAGATATGTAGATATATTGTTTACTTATATTAAGGTACCTTCTGTTATCGGATGCATTAACTGATATTTCTGCTTACTATGTCTTTCCTGTTTGTGAGTTCCTATCTCACTCATCTATCAGTCAGCTATAGTTCAGTTCAGATATGTATATGAGAAGTTTTTCCAAGGACTTTGATATCTAGAGTTTGTCTTTCTAATTTTCTTACCACAGTCATCCACTAGGCTCCATATAGAAATAATTGATAATAACCTGTTCTACACATGGTATTTGATTTTTTTTTTTTTTGCGGTACTGGGGATTGAATGCAGGGGCATTCTACCTCCACGCTACGCCCCTGGCCCTATTTTTTATACTTTCTTTTGAAACCAGGTCTCACGAAGTTGCGGAGGGCCTCGCTAAGGAGAGAGAGAGAGAGAGACAGGGAGAGAGAGAGAGAGAGAGAGAGCTGAGGCTGGCCGCGAACCCGGATCCTCTGGTCTCCGCCTCCCAAAGTACTGGGATTATAAGCGTGCGCCACCATGCCTGTCTGGTATTTGATTATTATTCAGTCATTTTGTGTTGTAAAAGAAAAGTCTAAAGCTCTTTTGACTTTCATAATGTATTTTCTGGTTTATATGTATGGGACTTTTTTTCAGTAAACATGGAATTTAGTAGATTTGGGTTTTACTCTTTAATTGGGGGATTATAAGATTGGTTAAAATCATGAGCATGAAGTTTCAAAACAGGACACTAGTCTCCCTCATTTATTGATCCAGTTCTACTCTTTATAATGGTCTTTTTTTTACTCAGATAATTCCTGTGACAGGTTAGGATGAACTTCATTATCTTCCAGGATTCTTATTTGCTCTTGATAGTTTTTAGTTCATGTTTACAGGGATAACACATTTTACCTCTCTGATATGGCTTTAAAGAAGCTTATCTGATCAGTGTGTGGGGGGAATCACTAAGTGGAGACCATGACTACTGAAGGACAAAAATAATAAATGATCACCGTTGCTGGCCATTGCTTTCCTCTCCTGGTCTAGGGTGCTGTCCTGCAGGCAGAACTGTAGTTTTATCTCTCAATGCATAAAATGACAAGCAAATTCCATACAATACCACATCCTACTACTTGAGATGGATTTCAGAGCTCTATGAGATACTAATAAAGCAGCCTCGACAAATGAATATTTACTACTCAGAACTGTTGATTAGAAAAAATGGAATTAATGAGACCATGTAACTTTCACTCAAAATAAAGTAGCTATCTATAAAGGATGCCTAAAACTATGGGTCTATTTCCATGCTTTTTATGAGATTTAGAAACCAGATTTATGAAAATGTTATTACTTCCAGCGTATCTTTAATCTTAATACATTTTTTTCCTGAATAGTCTGATAAGACCCATGAAAGTAATATAAGTTCTTGAAAGAGCAAATATTTGAGAGAATTATTAATATTAAATAAAACATATTTTCCAAGTGTGTCATCAAGACATGTAATCTAGAGGATAACATTCCATGGAACATTCCCCATCCCCATGTCAGTAGGCATTATTGACCCACTCTTTCTGTGGGATTTTATATTAGTGGACTTGAAGGAGTGATACGCTGGATTTGCCCTGCTGTCTCTGAAAGTGCAGTGATTTTATTAGAACTTGGTGAAAGACACTCCACAGCTAGTTGAGTCAATTAATGCATTTTATCCATAAAGTTACATTTGAGTTCAATTTCTTTGAAACAATTCTCTCTTCCATTGTCTACTAATCCCAAATATTCCATCAAATACAGAAACACCCAATGGCAATTGTGGAAATTAAAAACAGAGAGATTTAGGTGAGTTTTGAAGGGTAATTCAAAACTTCAACACTGTCTGGCTATATGTTCTGAGGTCTCATAAAGTATCGTATGTGTTTCCCTGCATTTGAGGGTCTTCATGATATGTGATATAGAGACATCTGTTAAATAAAATTGCATAAACTTGCATATAAATTTATTATTTTTAAGTTAGAATTGAGAATAATAACCATTAACCATCTTTATCATGAGTTGGCCAATGTAGCCTCTCCTTGTAGATAAAATTCATAGACAATTAGTTATGAGCCTTGTGGTGAATATGATTTCTATAAAGAATTGTTATTTTCACATGTTAAATATTTATAACATCACATTTTAAAACTCTGATTTACAATATTCTCCACATGGATATGGAAGAGGAAGGGATATTGGTGTCTGGTCTTAAGAGCAACCAACCTTTCCAAGAGGGTCCCCACATGTGGAGTGTCTCTATGACACATGTTTATTCTCTAAGCTGACAGCGTTCTTGCTCCTGACTGGCATTGCAGTCCTCTGCCTGTGCCGGTTAAATCATGTTCCCATTTCGCTCTTGCCTCAAAACTCCTCTGTTTTCATAAGCTAAGTGCATATATTTATGATTCAATTATTTGTATGTTCTGGTGCGTTCAGTGAACAGAAGCAAATTTTATTTTTTCTATTTCCAGGTTGTTGGGGGGTATATGTGTGTATAACAACCCCTGTAAACTGGGCTACAAGAGTGGAGTCCCATCTTTTTAATATGCAACCAATTTTAGAACTGCCGAAATGATTTTTTTCTGAGTAATACAAACTATTTTGTTTGTTCAGTTAATATTTCACCACAGATGAGTATATTCTTTGTGAGTGTTCAGGTATTTGTAATGTGTATATTTTATTAATTTACTCATCTGCACATATTTGTTGTACTTCAAAATTTTTATGAGATAAATATTGAATAATAGTAAGTAAATCGATGCACTTGAAATGCCTTTATTTAAACATTTCATCTTATTGTTATGTAGTTGATCTTTGATATTGATAAAAAGTTTTATTATCTGAAACTTTTAGTAAAGATTATGTATGAACACAAACTAAAGCATAACTCCTTGCCATCTTATCATGTCCTCATCTGTAAACACAAACACTCTTTCTTACAACAAATTCCGTCCGAGCATTTCCCACTGTTTCCTCAATTTATGGACTTGGCATGGAAGATAGTTGACAATCTTCAATTGTCATGGTGCAGATTTTCTGAGGTTTACTTTTTATAAATGACATTGAAACTTCAGTTGTGTGTTACATTTGTTCAAAGTTTATATATACACATATATAGTGTATATAGTCTGATATTGTTAAAATTTCTCTCTTTTATTTTATTAGGAATCACTCAAAGTTCTTGAAGACGCGCCCTTCTTTCAGAGTGTCATTCACTTTTGGTACTAACTGTGATAGTTGGTCTGGTTTGTCAACTTGACTCACCCCAGATCATGTGACTTTGTTGTGTAACAGCGGATTGAACTGGAAGTCCTGCCCTAAATGTGGGCATCAGGGTTCTGATAGGTGCAGGACTTGGATAAAAGAAGGAGAAAGCCGCTTAGAGGGAGCCGCGACTCTTTCTGAAGAGAACGCATCTGTTTTCGTCTTAGATCGTCGGTCTGCAATTTTGCCATTTCCTTGAGGTGCTTCTTGATCTTCTGCTCTCATCTGAGATCGTCGGCCTCCAGCCTTCGAGCTGAAACTTCACCATCGTTTCTCCAAGGAGCTTCCTTGTCTTCACATCTTGGACTGGACTGAATTGGTGGTTGCTTCGATCCTGGGGCTTCAGCTCTTGGACTGCCCGACCGGCTGCTGATTCCTCTGGCTCTTCACGTGCAGTCGGAACTTGGGACTATATTGTGGGCTGATTTGATAAATCCCCTTTTCATATGCTCATTCTGTGAATTCTGTTGATCTGGTGAACTCTGACTAATACTCTAATGAGGAGGATTTCCTTTGGCCTTCAGTTTAAGCATGGCTGAACTGGTGTCCTGACACTCCTAAAATCTTCCTTCACTGAGCTGCATGTTCATTACGTCTCTCTAGCACCATGGCTCAACTCACCCATCAGAGACCTTTCAGCTTTCCTGGTGCATACTACAAGCACCTGGACTGCGAGCCCCTGCCCTGCTAGCCCTTGGAGAGCCTGTGGGTAGGGGTGCTCCACTGCTCTGCTGTTTGTATCCTAAGTTGTTTTCTTGTTGCTTGGAACTACCAGGTACTAACAATATGCAAATAATTAAAGATAGGAAAATATTTTACACTAGTAGCAACATAGCAACATTCTGTATCTGTTTGGCTCTAGCTCCCTCTCTTTTTTTCTACCTCCTTTCTTCCTACTCTGTCTTTTATGTATCATCTTCTCTCTCTCTCTCTCTCTCTCTCTCTCTGGAAAGGGGGAATTATTATTTAAATATTAATTTAATTGAATGGATCTTAACAAATGATGAATTGTTTTACATTTTCAACATACTTTCATAAACCAGACAGTTGATCCAAACATAGAAACAAGGTATGGCAATACCAGGATATTGACACAGGCAAATAGTTATGTCAGGTGGGGTAGCCCTGTAACAGGTACATATCCTTTTAGAAATTATTCTGGTCCCCTAGGAACGTTGGTGAAGACTGTGGAATACTCCAGAGTTGATGAGGTGCTGTGCTCTGCTTGTTATGAAACAGGGATTCTTTCCCCAGATATATGAGAATAAGTTGCTGAAGTACAATGTGATGCTTTGCCCTACTATCATGAGAGAAATGGGAGCCAAAAATAACTGATGACAACAGCAAGAAGGAATTCCATGAGATTCCATAATCTCTGCATGCTGTAGTTAGTCCCGGGCACAGCTCTCAGCCCTTAGTTACAGAGCAGTAGGGACACATGGAGGAAGGTAGTCTTTCCTCAACTTACTGCACGGCTTTCAAGATATTAAGTGCTCATGTTATGGCTCAATTTCTATATTTTTGGGTGGTATTTTTAGACTATTTTGAACATAGATTTTATTTTATAGAAAAAATTGAGCAGAAAGTAGAGAAGGTTCCCATATGTCTCTTCTCCAGTTTTCTGTTATTAATATCTTGCATTAGTGTGGGACATGGTTACAGTTAATGAACTTATTTGCATATTATTTCTTAACTAAAGTGCATAATTCATATTAGGATGCAGTCTTTGTATTATAAAGCCCTTTGGACCATTACAATGGCATTCAGAACAGTTGCTCCACCTGAAATTTCCCTGTGTTTCATTTACCCATCCCTCTCCCTCTTCCTCCAGTTCCTGAGAACCAAAGGGCTTTCAGTGGTCTTTAGAGTCTTCTGTTTTCCACAGAGCTATGTAGCTGGAATCATACAATACATAACATTTTCAGACTACTTCTTTCACTCAGCAATATTAAAGTTCTTCCATATCTTTTCATGACTGTACAGCTCATCTCTTTCATTATGTCTCATGGTATGGATAAACCACAGTTTGCTTAGTGAAGGGCATCTGGACTGCTTCCAGTTTCAGAAAATTACTAATAATGTAGCAACTATAAATATCCATGCAAAAGTTTTTATATGAACATATATCTTCAACTCATCTGTGTAAATACTGATCAGTGCAGTGCTGGAGATACAGCTAGATGATGATTAGATTTGTAAGCCACTGCCAAACTGTTCTCTAGTGGTTGCTCCCTTTATCTTACCCCCAGAAATGAAAGTGGAAATGCTAACAGTCCCCATGTATAAGGGAGGATATGAGGCTGAAAGATTGAATGAGCTAATCCATGACACAGGCTCCCGACACCAGACGTCACAGGAAATGTCCATCATCAGTAGGCTGTCCTCATTTGCTCAGCTCATAGGAAGTACCCATCAACCTAAAGCTGTTGTCACGTCTTCTCAAGAACTACCCAACATTTGTAAGCTGTTGTCATTTCACCTGTTCTCAAAAACTGCACATCAGGTAAGTTATTGTCATTTCCCTGATTATCAGGAAGTGCCCATCAGCTCTAGTATGTAGTCATATCCTCTGTTCTCAGGAAATGCCCATGTGCTGCAAGCTGTTGTCATTTCCTGTGTTCTCAGGAAGTAACTGTCACCTGTAAGGGGTTGTCATTTCCCCTGTTGTTGGGAACTGCCCATCAGCTGTAAGCTCTGATCATTTCCTCTGTTCTCAGGAATGGCTCATCATTGGAAAGCTGTCATTTCCCCTGTTCTTAGGAAGTAACTGTCACCTGTAAGGGGTTGTCATTTCCCCTGTTGTCGGGAACTGCCCATCAGCTGTGACCGTTCATCATTTTCTCTGTTCTCTGGTTCTGCCCTTCAGGTGTCAGCTGTTATTTCCCCTCTTGTCAAGAACTGGGCATCACCTGTAAGCTGTTGCCATGTCTTCTTTTCTGTTGTGAGCAATTCTGAGGATATCTTTTCTAAGTTTACCTCCATTTTGGGGAATTTTGCCATTTGTCCTTGACAAAGAATAGGTATTAGAACTTAGAACTGTGTGAGTTGTTTAGTTTTTCTGAGCACCTGGGGCACATGGGTGTGAGGAAGAGGGAGGTAGACCCAACTGCACTACAGACCTTGCTAAGTCTTCTTTTGCAGAGCATAGACCCAGTGCCCTTACTTTTATTTCGGTCTTATCCAAACTAGACAAGAAAGGTCTAAGGAATTGGTTTTATATTATTTAATGAGCTCCAGTTTCACCTTTCTATACCATCACTTTAAAAAAAAACTACTGGGTAGCTGGTAGTCTCCCCTCAAATATAAATGAATGATGATGATGATGATGATGATGATCAGGAGGAGGAGGAGGAGGAGATTACCATGGTCTTGTTTCAAGTTAGAAGAAAATGAGTTTGTTTTTATTATGAGTATAAATTAGGATGATTTTCCTTTGAGAAAATATGGTAAAATCACTGATACCTAGTTACATATTTCTAAGCCAGATGGCTGAAACCCTGAAAGGTCTTCCATGGCAATGTCCCTGTGTTCTTGCCAGTCACCCTACACTTGTTTTAATCACTACTTCATACTTACTAATATTCTTAGTTACATTAATGCATTGTCACATTTTATGGAACATCTTTTCTGTAAACAACTACATATGAATTCTAAAATGAGATATCTTTGGAATCAGATCTAACATGCATCAAAATGATGCCTGGTATAATTAATTTTTCATAAGTTTAGAATTGCCCAAATCCAAACACACAGACAATGAAGGTCTCTATTCTTTTGAGAGGGGGATGATGGGGGGTTAGAATCAAGAACATAGCACTGAGATGAGCTCCCCTCTCAATTCACAGCACCATTTTATCATAACTTCATCTAGTGCCCTTCCACTTTATGAGATCACGAATTCTTTTACTGATTTTTCCCACATGGCTCCTTTGCTCCTTATTTACAGTCAGTCACATTTGTGTATTCATTGTGTCTCCTTCTAATTCATCTCCCACACATTTGTTTTCATATATGTTCATACATTTAGAATATCATTTAGTGTGTGATGTGTTTTAAGCTTACTTTAATTGTCCTATATTATGATTATAATTATCTTTCTTATTTTTTCACTCAAGATCATTTTTTCAAGATTATCAAGTTACTATCTCTGGCCTTAGTTCTTTCCCCTGAATGCTGCTATTCTGGTCCACATTCTTACAGGTATAATCTAAAGACCTGACCACATAACTTAGAGGAAAGAAATTTATTTTCTTATGGTTTCAGGTTCAGTCCATGTGAGGCCAGGGACCACAGATCTCAGGGCATGGCAGCAAGAAGCAGAAAGAGGGAGAGCACATGGTCTGTGCTCCTCACATCATGGAGGCTGGAAGCAAGAGAGAAAGAACAGGGGGAGGAGGAACCATTTATATAATCCCCAAGGCTGCACCCCCAGGGACCACCTCCTCCAGCCACACCCTACTGGCCCAGACCACTACCCATTGTAATAGATTTATACACTGCTGGGATTACAACCCTTGAGACTCAATTATATCAGCTCCAAACATTAATAAATGAGCTCTTTAGAGGACATTTTGTATTTAACTATAACAATCACATTTTACTTTTTCTTTCATTTTTCTAGAGGTACAAAGCTTTCCAAAAAGCTGTGAACATTCCTCTACATGGCCATGCATCTCTGAACAAGAGTTTACTTAGAGTTTATACTCCAAAATGTCTCTGTGTGTGTATGTGTTTATGTAAAGATAATAATCACCCAGAATACAAAGATACAGTAAGGGATGTTTGGTAATTTAACAGAGAAAATGAACCATGAAGACTGCAGCTTGTCTAAAAATGTTTTATTTATAATAAAAATGTCTGAAACAAAATGATACAATATAAACAAACAAGGATAAATTCTTTACATGTACGTATGTGAGGTTTTGGTATATCATTGTAGATACTTTATATATTTTTAAAATTAAAAGATTTATTCTTGCATCAAGAAACTCAGAATTTATTAGGAGAAATAGAAAAAATGACGACATCACAAAACATAACAATGAGTCCTCTGGCTGAAATGCTTACTTACCTAACACACATTGCTTGTGTGGGTGTGGGAAATATAGAGGAGGAATCCTAATACAAAATAGATGAGTAGAAACATGCTTTTTAATACGATTGCATTTATGTGAGTTCTGACTGCTTGAGTAAGATTGTGCTAGGCATTTGGGAAAAATTCAAGACAAAAGTAAAAAGTTGTGAAAGTGTAGAGTTTATAATTTTTAGCAAACAGATGGAAAATATTTTACGTGTTTTGAACACAATTTTTATGACATGATAGAGGCAAGGTAAAACCTCAAGTGCACCAAAGGGAGATCCTGCCAGGTTATGTCCGCCAATAGCAAAGCTTGCAGACGTATTCCTACTCTGTGGGCCAATTAAAGGAGTGTGATGTTGCGAGAAGTAAATGCTAGAAAGATAATTCTCTTGTGTCAGGAAACTTAGACAGTCTTGTCTCTCATGTCAAGATACTTGGCAATAACCTTTTAACAAAATGTACTTCAACCAGAAAAGTATGTACTTGTTCAGCTCTCATCAATCTCCGCACAGAACGTCCATGGGTGTTGGGCTTTTCCAGTCCCGGGAGAAGACGCAGTAATAACGTTCTTCAGCTAAGTGTGATATGTTGGTCTGTGCCCTGAGAAATCATGTGTTCTTCAAACTTTCTTCTGTGAGAATAAAGAAAATTGACATAGTGCTCCGAAGGTGAAAGAAACTGTCAGTGGCATTATCTTTTATTTTTTTAACATGCTTTTATTGGTGCATTGTAATCACACATCATAATGAGGTTGAGAGTCATAGGAACATACATGCACACAGAGTGGCATTATCTTATTCAGCCAAAAGGCTGTGAGTGAGGAAGGACCAGGTCATGCGTCTGGAGCTTGTTCATGGGTGGAGGCTTCTCTGGTCACCTTTCCCAATGACTCTTCAATGTTGAGAGCCTTGAGTTAAAACAGGAATAAATATCATTCCTCAAAGATGAAAAGATACTGGGTATAATATTTCCTAATTGTTCCTATCTCAAGTAAAACATACAAGGTATTTCTTGGAATAAAATAAATGTTGGTAATATATGTCTTTTATAATTCTGACTCATTTGGTCAAAGCCATATAAATTAAGTAATCAAGTTAGCCCTTGTTGATAAGGGAACAGGAACAACCCTGATATTTGGGAAAAATTTATAAAATCAATATGTTGAACTGATGGATAGGTTCAACAAGAACACATAGATTTCTTTGGAAAGAAAAAATATATCAACCAAACACAATGTAGACATTTAGAGAGAGTAGTAACACCTCAAATCCAAATGCTGCACTAGCAGTTTTTCACAACCTGATGTGGCAGAATCCCAGAGCAGGAGAATTAAGAAAGCATTAGCTATGGTTTTTCAGGAGAAGAATGAAGGACATGCAAGCGAGTTCTCCAGCCCCCTGGTTCTCTTATCTATGCCTATCTAGAAAACTGCTCCAGAACATAAAGAGCCATTTTGTTCTATTTCATATGTATGTAGTTCAGCGAAGCCTGGCTCGGTATTCTGCTCCACGTAGAGCTGACTGGAGTCACTTGAAGCTTGCAGCTGGTGTCTGGACTTGACTGCAGGATCCAGTGTGACTGTGGCAGCCAAAAGCCCCTCTGTTTCTATGGGGCCCTCCATCAGGGTGCTTGACCTTCCTCTGTAGAAGCTCAGGCATCCCATAGATCAAAACTATCTCTCAAATTCAACCTGTCACTTAGAGCCCAGGTATGAAGCTAGTATCATATCCACACTATGCTCTGGGCCCCTTAGACCTGGCAGAGAAAAGGGTAGAAGACCATACTCTGCAATGGAATGAATCCCAAATCATCTGTGAGCATCTTGAATCTGTCCCAGCCCTTGAAGGCAGAAGCAACAGTGGATTTTCCTCAGTCTGGCAGCCAAGTGTTCACTTGATCAAGAGAACAGTGCCCAGTGGCTAGCAGTGCTTGGAAGGAACCAGGAGAAGATGGGTAAAGTCGACTAGTTCTCCAGGCAGCTGAATCAGAACCGGGCTCGTTCCAAATCCAATTCACATTGGACAGGATGGGGGACAAAGGTCCCAGGACCCAGTTCCATGCTTATGCTCCAAGGTGTGGAGGGTTGAAGGGGGAAAGAGAGGAAAGGGCCCAGGAGATGAGCACACATTCAGATCCCCTTCACCATGAAGAGCATTCAGTAATCCTTCCAGCAAACACAGGGCCTTATTCTTTAGAAACAACTTTACTATAACAATGGAGCAGCTTTAAGAAATGTGAGTGTACATCAAGACTTAAGACTAGTCATTTCATCCACGTATGTGGAATAAAATAGATGCTATTCCAGCACGAAATTATGTAGTTCAGCAGAGAAAAGTATTTGGCCTAGGCAAAGTACTTGAGATGCACAGTCACTGCTGTTTTAGAAGTTTCCCCCGAAGACCTGCTTTGGAGGCTCGGTCCCAGTGTGTGGAGCTGTTGTAGCACAGCAGAACCTTGGGTGGGGGGCAGGGGCTGGTAGAAGGTAGGTGGGTCACTGGGGGTATGCTCTATTCTATTCAGCAATAAAGAAAAACAAAATAACGTTATTTGCAGGAAAATGGAAGGACCTGGAGAATATTATGTTAAGTGAGATTAGTCGGTCACAGGAAGTAAAGGGGTCATATGTTTTCTCAATATGTAGAAGCTAGAGAGTAATCAGGATACCAGAGGGACTTCAGACAATGGAGGAGGAACTCCAGTGGAGCCAGGCGGGTGGTCTCTCTCCCTTCCTGTGTCTCTCCTTTGCTTCCCAGACACCATGAGGTGATCAGGTCTCCACCATGCAGTTCCATGCTAAGCTCTGGGTTCAATCCCCAGCACTGGGCAGAGGTGGGAGGGATAAAAGAAAAGTAAAATCGTGGCATCAGGTATAAGTCTATGTGTTCAGGCAATAATTCTTCCCAAAGATAGCCATCAAGATCCCAGGGAAAGGGGGGAAGAGGGAGAATAAAGGAAGGAATCACTTCCATTGATATTATGTACATATGTAAGAATACCAATGCCAATCTCAATATCCTCTATTTGGAAGGGGGGAGTGGGGAGGGAGCCAGGGGAAAGCCCACCAAGTGCTGTGTGCATGTATGTCATTATCACTATGAGCTGCATTATGATGTGAGACTATAATGCACCAATAAAAGTATAAAAATAAAATATTTGAATTATTTTTAAAAAGAAAAAAAGTGATATTGGATGTCAGTCCCTTCCTGTCTCTCTCCTTTGCTTCCCAGACACCATGAGGTGATCAGACCTCCTCTACCATGCAGTTCCATGCTAAGCTTTGGGTTCAATCTCCAGCACGGGGAAGAGGTTGGGAGGGGGAGAAAAATCGTGGCATCAGGTATAAGTCTATGTGTTCAGGTGATAATGCTTCCCAAAGAGTAGTCATCAAAATCCCAGTAAGATATTTCATGGTTATCAACAAATTGATTGTTAAGTTTATATGAAAGGTAAAAACTAGCGAATCACCAGCACATGGCTGTAGAAGAGTAACTAAATTAGACAACAGCATTACCTGATTCAAGGCTTACCATAAAGCTACAGGGACCAAGACAAGGCAGACTGCCAAGACAGTAGCCACACAGACCAATTTAACAAGTTAGAGAGCCCAGAAATAGACCCAAATGTGTATAGCCAACTAATCTTTGACAAGGGCAAAGGCAATTCACTAGAGAAAGACTTTTGAACAAATGATCCTGTAACAATGGGCTATTCATGTGAAAAAATCAAAATGGATCTAGACAAAGACTGCACATTTCATAAAAATTTAACTCAAAATATATTATAGCCATGAATGTAAAACGCAAAATTGTAAAACCTTTGGAAAATAACAAAGGAGAAAATCTAAGTGACCTTGAGTTTGGCAATAAGTTTTTAGATATAACACCAGACACATAATAATATATTGGAGTTTAGTAACATTGAAAGCTTCTGATCCATGAAAAACACTGTCGAGTAAATTTTTAAAAATGCCACGCTGGGAGAAAGCATTTGCATATATATCTATTAAGGCTTATATACAAAATATATAAAGACCTCTTAACAATAAGCAACTGTCCCATTTATCAGAAGATTCGAATAGACATCTCACCAAAGGAGATCATAAACGTGAACCTAAAAAGACTTTCAATATAATTTGGCATTATGAAATGTCAAGATAAAACCGCAATGAGATTCCATTATACTCCCATTTAAATTCCTAAAATAATAATAACAACCATAAAATGACCATACCAAATAATGGAGAGATTGCAGAACTATAGGAACTCATATTCAGTTGTGGTGAGAATACAAAATAACACAAACATTTTGGAGGAGAGTTTGGCAGTTTCTTATAAGGGTAAATTGATCCTATTAAGCAATCCAACAGTTGCACTCTGTGGTAATTTACCCAATTGATTTGAAAAGTTATGCTTCCACAAAACCTGGAAAAATCTTTGTAGGATATTTATTCATGATTATGCAAACCTGGAACAACCAAAGTGACCTTCAATGGATGAATAGATAAATGGACTGTGGTATATCCACACAAGGGAATATTATTTAGCAGTAAAAACAAACTAACTATAAAGCTGTGAAAGGACATGAATGAAACTTAAATGTATATTTCAAAGTAAGAGGAGCCAATCTGAAAAGGCTACTTACTATACTGTTCTATCTCTATTACATTTCAGCAAAGGCGAAACTTTAGAGACAACTGAAATATCAGTGTTTTCCAGGAATGTAGGGGAAGGTGTGCAGGATGAGTAGGTAGATGAAGCACAGACAATTTATAAGGGCAGTGAAATCATTCTGTAGAATATTCTAGTGTTCATACAATAAGTGTTTTAAGATTCCATACAACTTTAGAGAACAAAGGGTAACCTTAATTTGTGCAAATTCGGAAAAATTATTCAGAAGTTCAGGGAGTCAGGAATGTGACAAGTGAAGCTAAGTGTTCTACAAATTTATTAAGCTGACTGACTCATTGAGGACTGGAGCTGAAAGAGCAAGCTGAGGAACTGGGATGGAATCTGCTATAGGTCTAAGGGTAAAAGGAACTGTCCATAGTACTAGATTCTCATGGGTCAAGTTGCTTTTCATGCGTTAACAATTCAGATACTGCTTATGCATGTATATTGGGATTTAACAACTCAGTAAATGATGACAAATGGTGAGAATCAGGTTTCTCATGGCTGGAGGGTGAATTTACAGACCATTACGGAAAGGAACCTGGGAGGATCTATGTTGACAATAGATTAGATCTGCAAACATTGGTGAGAAGCCATAGTTAACTAAATATAAGTACAAGTGTTACATGTAGAAAAATACAGAAATTTGTATGTATATCAATAGATCATGATACCCATATATATGTCTTTGTTCTGTCGGGCTGAGAGAACCTAAAAGAAATGATGCTCTTGTAGCAACAATCACAGCCAACAACTAGATTTTCCTTTGTAATACCATTTTTTCCAAAAAGAAAAATCAGGGTTCCATGGAGAGATGGCTGCATTTAAGACTGGAGCAGGAAATATGCATGTTGATTCTGGAGTCTCTTATAGTACAAGAATGTAACATAAGGTTCAAATGAATAAATAAATTAACACATGAATAATCATTGATCGGGGCATGCCAAAGGACTACAGAAGCCAGCACAATGACCAAATCTGGGAAATATTAGAGCAAGATACTGAAAGTAGTATTGGATTATAATCCCAGGCACAAAATGAATATCCATGAATTCATTCTGATACAAAAATAAATTCATTAATTTACAAATGTAGAAAGGGAAGAGAGTCGCTCATGCAAAAACATTCCATATAAAGTATGTTGCTACTCGACCCTAAAGGAGGGTGAGCATAATTTCCCACACTATAAGCACAGACTGCACTTAGTAACTTTCTTCCACAGGACTGCTATGGGAGGGCTGGAAAGGGCAGCCTGGCGTGCCCAGGTTCTCAAGAATAGCATCGGTAGTCATAAATCAGGATCGAAACAGCCAAACTGTTCGTCTGTGATTAAAATGGCAGCTTCCCTCTGTGATTTTCCTCCAGAAACCTAACCTAGTCATTAGAAAAATTCCAGACAAATTCCAATGGAGCCATTCTCTAGCACACCTCAGTGTCTCTCCTCCAAACTGCCAGGTCATCAAAAACATGGAAAATTCCAGATATAACCACTGTGCAGAGGAGCCTGAGGAGAAAACAATGACCTGGAATGTGATGTGTTGGACAAGATCCTAGAACAGAAAAAGAATACTAAGTTAAAACTAATGAATCTGAATTAACTATGGTGCCTAGCTAGCAATATATAGATAGTGGTTTATTAGTTGTGACCAAATTATCATACTGGTGTATGATTTTAATAATAGGAAAATCAATGTATGTGTGGAGAAGGGGGATATGAGAACTACTCTCTGCTTGATTTTTCTGTAAATATAATATTCTTCCAAAACTAAATTTATTAATTTAAAAATAGGGAGTGGTCAAATACCAAATGAGCCTTAGAGTATGGGATTTCTAAAAGCAAAACAAAACACTAGAAAGCACCTTTGATTTGTGCCATTAGGGGAACACCAGTATTATCTGCCAGTGCATTATAGTTGGATGTAGTGGTGTAAATGTCAAATACAGAGAAGCGTGGAAGTGGAAGCAGAATTTGCACAGGAGGAGGACATTTTCAAGGATGACATGGTGGTCTGCTTGGTAATTTCATGTTTCCAAGTTATTCACCAAGTTAGACAGCAAGCCTCCTAAAAGTATGTGCTGATTGTAACTTTCTATAGAAGTTCCTGCAGAGTGATTTACTCATGACAGATACCCAATGCATACTATACTTTCCAACAAGTGAAAATTGTTAAGGGAAAACAAAAAAAGGAAGAATTGTTATTTACTGTGGAATTCAAGGTGAGAAAATTACTCCAAGCTGACTGCCCTGGGAGCTGATCGTGAGCTTTCCTGAAAGCATTTTCATGCACATATTCACTTTATATTTTAGAATTGGTCTGCCTGTCAGGAAAATCTATTCATATTACTGAAACTGTCACTTTGCCTATTTCTTTCTTGACTGAAATCATTCAGTTTTGAGGGGATGCGTAGATTCATCTCTACATCAAAATAAGTTCAATTCTATAGCCAGGCATGGTGGCACACGCTTGTAATCCCAGTACTTGGGAGACTGAGACTGGAGGATCCGGGTTTGAGGCCAGCCTCAGATACTTAGTGAGGTCTTCCACAACTTAGTGAGACCCTGTTTCAAAATAAAGAATAAAAAATAGGGCTGGTGGTGTAGCCTTGAGGTAGAATGTCCCTGGGTTTGATCCCCAGTACTGCAAAAAAAAGAGAAGGAAGTTCAATTCTATAATTTTTAGAAAAAATAACATCTCTACATTTTCTTCTATATCAGTTTGAATTTTGTAGAAACAAAATACAAATAAATGACAATATCTTCAAAGAAAGTCCTTTGCACGGAGTCTATGCCCATTTCATTTCAGGACTTCACTCAGTGTACGGTCATATATGTTAATGATATGTTGTACTATAGGTTGTACATACATATGCGCATGTGTATGTTATAGTTAGATATAAAATGTTCCCCAAAGACCTCATTTATTAATGTTTGGAGCTGATGTAATTGAGTCTTGAGAGTTGTCGTCCCAGCAGTGGATAAATCTATTGTAATGGAGTTACCTGGCTGGTAGGGTGTGTCTGGAGGAGGTGGTCCCTGGGGGTGCGGCCTTTGGGAGTATATATATGGTTCCTCCTCCCCCTTCTCTCTCTCTTGCTTCTGGCCTCCACAATGTGAGGATCACAGCCCATGTGCTCTCACTCTCTTTGCTTCTTGCTGCCATGCCCTGAGATCTGTGGTCCCTGGCCTCACATGGACTGAACCCGAAACCATAAAAAAATAAATCTTCTTTCCTCTAAGATACATGGTCAGTCTTTTAGATTATAGCTGCAAGAATGCTGACCAGAACAACATATATGCATGCATTTATATGCATATGCATTAATATTTAGAAAGATCTTAGAAAATAACCATCACTAACATCATCACAGCTAACACCATCAGTAGTCAACATTTTTTCTTAAAGTGATTATGATTAGAGAAAGAATAGGATAGTACGTGGGACTGGTGTTTCCTGATATAGAGGTCAGTATTTGAGGGCTGTGTGATGCTTATTAACTGGCTGTGTGGATTTCTGTGTAAGTTCGGCTTCCCAGGTTCCGCCTCTTGTCTTAGGGGAACAGTTACTTTGTCTACTCATGGCTCATGTCAGTATAAAGTGTGGCTGTATCTGAGGGAATGAATTCACTGCCTATCATAACCATACTTCAGCAATGTATTGCTTTTATTATCATAATCTTGCAAAGACGTCTGTGTTTTTGTTTCCCCAGCTCTCTCGTAATACAGAAATCGAGTTGATGAGATAGAATTCTGAAGGGAACACAGTTCTCAGAAGCTGGCTTGGAAAGCAGCTCCTCAGAGACAGTCCAGCTGTCCTCATAAATCTCCTCCCCCTCATGCGGTACCAACAGAAAAAGGAACTACCAAGAAGCCCTGTGTTTAATGTCAGGTTTTAACAAACTACTTCTATTGTAAGTCAGGCGCTAGGCAGCCATGAAGGAGGAGGGGTGTACCCTCAAAAAGAGCATTCTGTGCTAACTCAGGGCAAGGTGTGGGATCATTACTACTGCAGGGCTATGATCCTCTTAGTTCTTTGTCAAAGAATAATTAAAAGCATTGGAATTTCAAAGAATAAATGGTTCCATAACTTCATAGTCTTTGATCATCTTCTCCTCCTCTAATGTAACATTTTAAAGCTAAATTTAATAATGGTGATAGTCAGCTGGTACTAATTATGCTTTTTAAATCATGAGCAGTCTTCCAAATTAGTGTCAATCACTAATCTGGCCTAAGACTTAGTTTACCTTACCCATTTGTTTTAATAATCCTTGCACCCCATATAGAGACATTTTACTTTTGCATCCACCCTTATGTCATATAAGGTTATTCTAATGAAAAAGTGGGGCAGATATTTTTATAGAACTTTACACTTCTTGGGAAAATCAGTTCAGGATATTTGTTTGACAAGGACATATTATCTATGCTGATTACCCAGCTGTTTTGGAGAACTTTAATATTCTGGTAAGCTCAATAAATCTGGCAAAAAAGAGACTGCTATACTTGCCCTGGATTTCAGAATTTATATAGATGTTCTATTTTTAAAAAATATATTTCTGCTATTGAAGGAAATGTACCAACACATTGTAGATAATATTGATTTTTTTTATTTATAAGATTTAGAAATAATCTATCTAAAGTTGACAGTCTTTAATATTTTATATAGCAACTTATCATCTGATGTTTGAAACTGATTAAAATATAGTAAATATTCCCACGCCAGAAGAAAGAGTGGCATGGATAAGTTATTGATATATAGTTCACAATGAACCATATACCAAATGTAAAAGACAAAACTATGTCGTCTCTAGAACATAACACAGGAGTGAAGCTAGGTGATTCTGGGTTTGGCAGTGAATTTTTGGTTCCAACCCCAAACAACACAACAACAAAAAGAAACCATGAAAGAAAAAATATCGATACAGTGGGTTTCAACTTGTTGTCTGTAAAAAACACTTTAAGAACATGCAATGGTAAGCCAGATGGGAAGACGATAATGTTTTCAAGACACATATCTAAGGGAGATGTGTGCACAGTGTGCAGAAGCCTTAAAACACAATAACAGGAAAATAAAGAAACCCATGAAGAAATGGGCAAGAGACCTTAATTCACTACCCACCAAAAAAGATGCATGGATGGAAATTAAGCATAGAGGAAGATCCTCCACCATGTATATCATCAGGAAACTGCAAGTTGAGATGGCAATGGGATATTATAACATACCTACTGGAACGGCTAACAATCAAAATATGGCACCCCAGGATGGTGAGAATGTGAGCAACAGAAACACTCATTCATTGCTGGGGGGCATGCAAAGGGGGGCAATTCCTTCACAACACATGTAGCATTTCCTACAAAGTAAACACAGTTGTAAAGACTTCTCTGTGAATTTCATGCATCTCCTTGGCTCATAACTTTCTAGATATATAATAATTCTATTGCTTCTCTGATGTCTCTGAATTAAATGGCCAGTATACATAATGTTAAGTAGTTAAATCCATAGGAAGACTTCTGACCTCGCCTATTCTTATGTATGTCTGTTGCATTTTGCCCATTACATGGATCATAAATCATCTCCAGAAAATGGTAGTTCAACCTCTTCCCCTCATTCTGTACAGCACTTATTTTTCCTTACAACACTTATTAGGAATTGCAGCACTCTGCAAGATAGAAGACAAGGTAGTAGTCACCCTTGTATTATTCCTTACTTTGAAGAGAATGCCTCCAATGCTTCCTTAATAAGCATGTAATTATGTATTTGTTTTATCAACTATCATCTATCATCTCCTTACCTCTCTTCCTCTCCACTATCACCTATCTTCTTATCTCTCATTGCTCATCTATCTATAATCTTGTTATCATGTATCAATCTATCATTTATCCATTATCCATCTCTCATTTATGACCTATTTACCTCCTGAATCTGTCCTATCTCTATGTCTCTATTATCTAGCTATCTATTGTCAATCAAACTGTCATCCAGCTACCTATTTATTGTCTTAAAAATTTACGCATAGGTAAGGAAGTTATTTATTACTTCACCTTTGTTGATATAGTTTATTTGAAGATATTGAATATTCTAAGATGGCTGGATGATTTGTTCTGAATTTACAGAAATAATTATAAAATATTTCTTCTAAAGTAATTAATTTGGTAAATTGTATTTCTCATGTTAAATCATCCTGGGATTTGAGGATGAACCTCAATTGATTATAATAATTATCTGTAACTTGCTGTTATATTTAGTTAGCTAATAATTTATTTATGTTTTTTGAATCTATATGCACAGTTGTAATGATAATTAATATTTTATCATTACCCCTTTTTAGATAACACTAGATTCAAAGTATGAAATTAGCAGTTATAGCTCTTTTCCACTTTCTAACATGCATAGTATAGGAATACATTTTTTCATTGATAAGGGTCACTTACTAAATCATCAGGATCAGAGACCTTTGGGGCATGGACAGGTTGTCAATAAACGTAAATGTCTTTGATTAGTTTATTCAAGTTCTGTAGATAGCTTTGTCCCAATGTTGACCTTACATACATTTCTAAATGCTAAGCATTTTATCCAAGTTTCCAAATTTATTAGCATTCGATTGTTGATAATATTTTCTTGCTACCTCTTATGATTTCCTATGGCTGTAATTATTTTCTCTTTTTTCACTCAGCTATTAATTTGTGTGTAGTTTTCCCCTTCCTTCCTTCCTTCCTTCCTTCCTTCCTTCCTTCCATCCTCTCCCCTCCCTCCTCCCTACTTTCTTCCCTCTCTTCCTCCCTTCCTCCCTCCGTCCTTCCTTTCTTTGGTAGATACCAAGGAACATTAAAGATGATGTATATTCAGGGGAAGAATCTTTCCTATTTTATATTATGCTATAATCCCCATCCATATGCCCAAATATTTAATATAAGTTTGTTCATACAACGGCAGTGTCACATTTTTAAAAATTACCAACAGGTCATAAACACACACACACACACACACACATACAAATATATATATAATTCTTATATAACCTCTTGTTTTGGGGTACTAGATTGAAGCCAGGGCCTTGTGCATTCTAAGCACACACTCTACACTGAGCTACACCCCAGCCAACTCTCACCTGCTTTTAATGAGCCTTGATCAATTTGCATAATAATTTAAATATCTGTGGCTTTTTTAAAGAAATATATTGTAATGCTTTTCCTTGGATATATGTCTTTCTTATTAAAATAAATTTATATAAGTTAAATTGTGGGCTAAGTTACATATATTTAAGGCATTTAATATACACTTCCAAATTTCCAAGATTATATGTGCAAATTTATATTTTCCAATATCATGTGTTCCATATATCAGCCTTGTTAGTAATAGTGTTAGTACAAGTTGCAATAAAAATACTAACACTTTCAGATTAATTTAACATATATCACTATTTAGAACTCAACTCACACTTTTAACTTTTTATCATTTAAATTGGTACCTTTTTTGGAAATTATTATTTGCCAATCTTTAAAACACTGGCCATGTGTATCAAAAGGCAAGTCCTATCTATTGACATAAGACACCCACCACAGTGAATATTTCTTCTTCAATGTATTACCCATTAGTTTAGATTTTTATCATTCTTGTCAAGGTGCTTTCAAAGTTGTGCCGTTGCTTTTGCTCATCTTATAGTTCTACTGAACTCATTAGCTAGTGCTAATGACCAAAAGCAAACGACTTTTCAAATAGTGGCATGAGGAGTTCTCTGCTTTGGGTTGGAGCTTCAGGCTGTAAGCCCTTGGTTTCAAAGCCATCAATCCCCCACACTCCCTTCTAAGCACTTGTCAGTATGCAGGACTCAGAACTGGACCCTGAGAATCCCACCTCCCAAATACACATACTTCCAGTACCAGCATGGAGCTGATCCCCAAGGGAAGATCTCAGGGCTGCTGAGCACATGCTGGGCTGGCAGACTGTCAGGACAAGATGGAGATAAGAACAGTGGTGGCTTACATCTCACAAGACTGTTCCTGACTGTGGCCAGAACCAGGGCATGGCATAAACAGAGGCATGTCCAGGGCCTGGTGACACAAGGAAAGTTCTCATCTTAGAGTTCTATTGAACTCATTTCTACATAAACAATCACCTGCAGGCCTAAACCCATTAGTATTGGAACTTCTTGTCCGTGATTCTATCAATTTTCCCACAGCTTAGAGGGCCAGATATACATATTTAATAGTTCACACCCGGTGCTGAAAATATATGTGATTATATATTTTTCTTTTTTCTCTCTCTTAAAAATTAGTATTAGAAACAGACCTACTGATGACATAAAACTCAATCTTTAATAAAACTAATGGAATGGGTCAAAATTTGCTATAAAATCAAGGGAGAAATGAAGCAAAAATGTCAATATTAATATCCGATAGAGAAAGATGCAAGTCAAGAGAAAATGAAAGTGGACAAAAGGCTTATTTATATTGATAAGAAGATCCACAATGAGAGTTTTATCATCTTCCGGCAGAATACTAAAATATACAATGCATATTTTTCTCATTGAGAGAAATAGTGACTCAAATATCAATGTTAATGTTCGATGTTAACATTCCTATGTTACCGGTAGATCGTAAAAGCAAAATACTAGCTAATTAATTAGGTTAATTACCACTAGCTAGTTATATGAAAAATACACTGTAAACCAAGATATTAAATTTTATTTGAGTGCTCAGAAGGGTTATAAAACAACAGTAAATTTCAAACATCTCAAACACAGAAATTATATAATTCAGCATACCTAACCACAATGAATAAAAACAGATGTTATCACTAAAAAGATAAGATCAATTTATATGAAAATTTATAAGATAATGACTTTTTTTTTAAATCACTCTCTTATCCTTTGGTTACTACTGAGAGGAAATTGTGGGGGCTTCTGTCAATCCCATGGAGCAAGTGAGGTCAGGAGTGTTGCTACAAAAAATAAACACTGTTCAAACAAATTGGATTAAATTCCAGCATGTATTGATTAATTTGAAATTTTCTTCAAAAGCACCTGTTTAACTTGACGAGCATCCCTACATGTGGTTCGTAATGTTGAATCAGAGCCAAGCAGAGATTGGGAGGTTTGCCTTAACACAGTTCTCTGCTCCTCAGCCCATAGCAGGTTCTATCAGAAGGGTTGCTGGTCTTCCAGGCCGTTGATCCACAAGCCTTCTGACACAAAAAGCTAAGGAGGACCATGTGCTTGAACACTGTAATGTTGATGTTTTCATGGGACCCACAGCTTTGAGCTGGAATAAACCAATTACACTACACAGAAGGATCACGGACGTGGCTGACTTCCTTCATATTTCACATTGCTTGTCTCCCTCCCAGCTCTATGCCTCCACCCCTTTCTCCTTCCTTCCTTTCTCTTCCCTCATTTCTTTATTATTCCCTTATATAATGCAATGTAGATCCTCCTTCCCCCAGAAAACAACCTTGCAATCTGACTTCATTTGCACTGCTGTCTCACAGAACTAACTCATAACCCTATGCATTTCATAATTTCATAAAATTCCAACCAATGGCAACAGCAGTGTATAACTCTGTACCTATCATCTTTCAAAACTTAAAGCGTAAAAGTTTTGTCCAAGTGAGAGAAGCTTTGTGACTCTACAGAAAACCTTCTCTAGTGGTTGTTTCTCATTTTAAATTCAACTGCTTTATTAAAAAATCTGTTAAACAAGATTTTCCCAAAATATTTATTTTTAGCTTTTATTAAATGGCTTAACAAGTCCTTAATGAGATTTTCATTTCATATGGATGAATTATAAGCTCAATAAGGGCCCCTCATCATTTGCAATCCATGTCAATAAATCCAATCTTTCACATCATGGTCTCGTCATTAAACTTTAGAACTGGGTTTGGATCCAAATATGCTCACTTACTCACCTGTGCAGGTAGAAATAAATCTCCTCCTGCCAGACTTTCCTGTTGGCTCCTCTTGCTAACAATAGCTAAGGATCAAGGAGAAATGGAAGAAGATGGCTTGGTCCTACATTCCATAGGATGTTTGTCCAAATGCTAATTTTGAACCAAAAATTATTTGGTCATTTGGATTCGAAATGTGCACGAATTTTACTACAACCAATGGTTTTAGTTAACATATTGGTCTCATTTGAAAAAGAAACAGCTAAGTAGATCACCAGGCTTGTATTTTAAAATATCCCCTGTGCAATAATGTGCTATCAGAAAAGACCATTTTGGGAACTAAAAAGTAGATAAGCCCAAAGACGAATAAGTAACACAAACTAAATAAATAAGTAAATAAACCTGTGTCTGGTTTATTTTGCAAAAATAAACAGGAAGACAAATACTGTATGATCTTACTCATAAGAGTAATCTAAAGAGTAGATTTCATAGGAGTAGAGAGAAGCATGATAGTTACCAGGGCCTGGAGGGGGTTTGGAGCAGAGTGGTTGGGAAGATGTTAGGCAGAGTGTACGAAGGTTCAGGTAGATAGGAAGAATAAGTTCAAGAGATCTATTGTAGAAAATATTAACTATAGCCGAAGTGCATTGTATTCTTTTGTTTTGTTGCACTGGAAATCAAATCCTGGGCCAAGCTGTCTGCACCTGAACTATATCCCCAGCCCATTTTATTTTGTATATTGAGACAGAGTCTCAGCAAGGGCCCAGGCTGTCCTCAAATTTGTGATGCTCTTGTCTCGAACTCCTGAGTAGTTGAGATTATGGGTGTATGCCACCATGCCTGGGTTATATAAAAAATGATAAAGAGTGGATGTAAAATTGAAAAATGATAAGAGTGGATATAAAATGTCCTTACCACAGAAATGAGGACAATGTGAAATAATACATGTTAGTTAGATATAGCCATTCCACAGTACATATATTCTCCAAAACATTATATTACACATAATAAATAGATACAATTTTATTTATCAATTAAAAAAAATTAAAGATAAATTTAAGAAAGAAAATGGTAAAATAAGCTGGGCATGGTGATGCAAGCTTGTAATCCCAGTACTTGGGAGGCTGAGACAGGAAGATTGCAGGTTCACAGCCCACCTCAGCTACTTAGTGAGGCCCTCCACAACTTAGTGAGACCCTGTTTCAAAATAAAGAATAAAAAATAGGGCTAGGGGTGTAGATCAGAGGGAGAACGCCCCTGGTTTCAATTCCCAGAACTGCAAAAAAAAAGGGGGGATGAATAAATACAAGTGAAACTCTTTTCATGGAAAATTAGGCAAATAGTCTGTGAACCCATTCTTTCATTTTGAGTATCAAACTGGTGTACAATATCTAATATTTTCTGTGCATAAATATGCATACATACATATCAAAATATAGATTATATTTCATTTTCTATACAGCACAATATTTGACCATATAGTATATATTTTATCAGTCACTAATAACATGATGTCTTTCCAAAGTTGATATTTACAGTACATAGATATGAGAACCTTTCCTTTTTTGTTTTTTGGATTTTAAGTCCTAAAAATAAGATCATGATGTTAACCACTGGAGATGACTGTACAGACACGGAGCAGAAAAGATGATCACTCATTTATCTAGCTTGTATTTTATCCACAAATAAGAAAATCTTCCTGGAGATGCATGTGGCTTTACACCATCCCTACCTATTACAGTCTTTGTAATGCAGTTCTTTAAAAAAAAGACTTCCTGAAATTTAAAACAATACAAATATGGCCAAAATGACTATCTCAAAATTTTGCGACAATTACAAAAATGAGAAAGAAGACTAGGAGTCACCTTCTAACTGACATCTCCACTTGATCTTGCCGACTCCAACGTTCAACATGGTTCTGCATGAGTGATTATCTCTTAGCTTTGGTTTGCGGTGCTACTCCCCTTCATGAAAGCTGGAGATACTGCTAAATTACCTGCCAAAAAAAGCTCACACTCAGGCGCCCAGTGCTGCCCCAGCATTTGCCCTCCGTCTTCCTTTCTGAAGAATCCGCCCTCTCTCCTCCCACACCAATAGGGGCACCAGGCTGTTGCAGGCTCCTGAGTCCATGCCCAAAATTCTCTCCTCTTTGGAATTACCCATCTTTGTTTTTCCTTCCTAAGACCATTCTGCCCTGCTCATTTTCAGTTTGGTGAATGTCTCCTCAGACCTCAAGGCTCAATGCAAACTACATTTTTTATAAGGCTTCCCTGATCCACCATGACTGAAAGACCTTACCATGAATCGTGGAGTGATTCATGTGTTATCCAACTTAATCATCACAGCAAGACAATGAAGTCAAAGTAATCCCACCAGCCAGGAGGAACATGGTTTGAGGAGTGTTGAACTGACTTGTTGGCGCTCAGCTGGCTTGAAGGTGACTGCACAGCGTTCTGAGTAAATCTCTATTAAGGCTATCGATGCAGGTTTTATTGCATCCTTTTCCTTTTACGTCCTTGATGCCCACGTGTGGTATGCTCTTATAATCTGCATGCACATCAGGTCAGTTTTAATAGTGAAAGGGGAAATGGTACATTTAATAAATCAGTTAATACTCATAATATTTAGAACTTCCATGGGTAAACTGGTACATATAATGACCCTCTGCTACGGCCTGAATGTTTGTGTTTCCCCCACTAAATCCAGACCTTAAGCTCCAGTGTGATAGAATTGGAGATGGAGCCTTTAAAGACATGATTAAGGTTCAAGGAAGTTACAGGATGGGGCTCTGATCCCAGAGACCATGTCCTTGTAGGAAGAAGAGATAGCAGACAGAGTTCACTTGCTCTAGTTCTCTCTCTCTCTCTCTCTCTCTCTCTCTCTCTTTCTCTCTCTCTCACACACACACACACACACACACACACACACACACGCACACACACACGCACACACACAATTCCTCCCCCCTCCATCCCTCCACATATTGGGTGTCTATACAACAGACATTGATTTCTCATGATTCTGAAGGTTGGGAGTCCAAGATCAGGTGCTGGTCAGTTTGATTCTGTCTGCCTTCTTGCTGAGTCCTGACATGGTCTTTCTTCTGTATGCACACATGGGGGGAGAGGAAAGAAACAGACAGAGAAGGAGGGAGAGATAGAGGAGCTGGCAGTGGAGGTGATTAATGGTCGCCCCCAGTTTGCAGAGAACTGAGGGGCCTCATACATGCTTCTGCTTTGCTCAGAGTTGGTAGAGCAAAGGCACACAGGGTGGGGGGAGCTGTGCTCAGGCTGGGTACAAACTCCGCTCCCTTCCTCACAGGTGACAAAGGACCTTCAGGTCCTCTGCAGCAGCCGGGCCTGAGTGCTGGCCAAGGGCCAGGCCCCGAGCAGAGCCGGGGGGTCAGAGACACCCCAACACCAGAGGGAAGGCAGAGAAGTATCACAGGATGACACCTGCACCAGGAAGGGCCACCCAGCTGCTGAGCAGACAGGTGAGGCTGGACTGTGACATTCTTCTCTGGTCTGAGCAGAGGGAGAGGAAGGATGGAGGGGTTAGGATGGTGACAGGAAGGTGTGTCCTCCACTTAATGCTTTTATATTTCAATCTCTTCTTTTACCAAATGTCCATCTTCTTGTCCACAATGTGTGTGCCCTATAATATCTCATTTGTTTTTGAGGGTCTCATAAAATCTAAGACAATTCACTGTTAAACTCTTGGCATCCAAACTTAGAAGTGACTGCCCTTCAAGCTGGTAGATTAAAATATGCCTTAGGCATTATTGAGAATATAAATATGATTTTGAATGACTTCAGAAGATTTGTAAGAAGACTAATTTTCCCTGATAGAAAAAGTAGTCCAAATGCTAATCAAGACAAATTTAATGTATATATGCTGTCTCTTTTTTTTTTTACTTTTTTTCTGGTCTCAAGCATTTTATTTTTTATTTTTTTATTTCATTTCATTTATTGCTACATTGTAGTTATACATTTTGATAAGTGTGAGGGTATCAGAAGTATGTATGCACACATTGCTCATTTAGTCCTCCCTCAAACCCCATCCTATTCCTTCCCTCTTCCCTCCAATCAGCATAGTGATTGACTCTGATAAGTTTGTGTATATACATCATGTGCCTTAGTGTGTTTCCCTCTTCCCCCCTCCCATCTCCTCAGTTAGGTCACCTTCTTTGCTCAACTAAAGTTTTCTCCTTCTTTGTCTGGAGTCCCTCCTAATTCCCATTCTCCCTAGCTTTCACATATTAGGGAGAACATCCGACTTTTCACTCTTTGTGACTGACTAATCTCACTTAGCATAATGTTCTCCAGTTCCCTCCATTTCCCTGCAAATGATGTAATTTTGTTCTTCTTCATGGATGCATAAAACTCCATTGTGTACACATCCCATAGTCTTGTAATCCATTCATCTGTTGATGGATACCTTGGCTGGTTCCAAAATTTGGCAATTGTGAATTGTGCAGCTATAAACATAGATACACATGCATTAGTCTGGTAGTTTGGTTTCAGTTCCTTTGGGTAGATGCCTAGAAGTGGTATTGCTGGGTCATATGGTAGGTTCATTCCCATTCTTTTGAGGATCCTCCACACTGTTTTCCAAAGTGGTTCTCTTAACGAAGCTAGAATTTTATTTCTAACCATGATGTTCAAGTATTCTTAGAACAATTATATAAAAACTTACAAATCTCTGAGAAATGTAGTATCTCTGAAAACCTAATAAGTACGATGCTTATTCCATTACTAAGCCAAGTTTAATATTTCAAAATGACTTAAATATTAGTTTTCTGAAACAAAACACCTGGTCCTCTGTTTGTTTTGAGGCAGGGTGACCCGTAATAGAACAAATCCTGAATTAGTGCTGGAACAAGCCCAATTCAATATCTTGTTGATCTCAAAGAATGATTTTATACTCTAATTAAATTCATGTTTTTAAATTAATGTTGATACAAACAACACCAAGGAAGTTGATAATGCAAAAGAGAGAAGGGAAATTATAACTGAATACGGGGAAACATGAAGAAAGTGATCACTTTATTGTTGATTATTGCAGATATCAATATAGTGGAAGAAAATATTAATGAGTTAGATATAGAGACACACATTCAGATCATGTGAAGTGTTTGAGGAGTTACCTTGAATATTCTGAAATACTCCACTAAGGTTTCTCCTCCTTTGTCTGGAGTCCCTCCTATGTCCCAATTTCTCCCTAGCTTCCACATATGAAGGAAAAAAGTCTGACTTTTCACTTTTTGTGACTGACTGATCTCACTAGCGTAGTATTTTCCAGTTTCATCCATTTCCCTGCAAATGACATAATTTTGTTCTTATTTATGGCTCCAGACAAAGGAGGAGAAACCTTAGTGGAGTGAAGGAGGGGACCTAACTGAGGGAGACTGGAGGGGGGAGGAAGACTTGAAGAGGGAAACATCTCAATGGACATGATGCACATATACAAACTTATCAAAGCCAATCACTGTGTGGAGCACAGGAAGGTGGGGAAGGAGAGGGAGTGGGGTGGAAACTGGGTGTGTGCTATGTGCATGTATGCCTCATCACCCTGAACTTCATCAAGATGTATAATTATAATTCACCAATAAAAACAAAAACAAATTATTTAATAAATTACCAATTTATATAAGGATTATTTAAATACAGATATCCTAAAAATATGAGAATGTATTTCTGTAATAAAACACAAATTTAAAAGACAAAGCCTGGACGTGGTGGCACATGCCTGTAATCCCAGTACTTTGGAGGCTGAGACAGGAGGATTGCAGGTTTGAGGACAATCTCACCAAGTAGTGAGACTCTCATCAACCTTGTGAGTCCCTGTTTCAAAAATAAAAATAAAATAATGTCTTTATATGTTTTGAAAACAGGAACATTTTTGTAAATTAAAACTCACCAAAAATAAATTAATTCTACAAGATTTTTGACCAACCAAATATTAAGATTTAGAACATAGTTTTCCAATCTTCAAAATTACTTAAGATATTTAGAAAACGCCCAAAGAAACTTCTGAGATCTTATGTTAAGTAGCATATCAGTTAGCACTAGTTCTGCCCAGAGCAACCAAGACAAATGTGGAAGTTAACTTCATTTTTGCCATAGACCAAATGTTTATGCCCCCCCTCAATTCATATGTTGATGCTTAATCTCCAGTGTGATGGTGTTTGGAGGTGGGGTCTCTGGGAAGTGACTGAGCTATGGAGGGCAGAGCCATCATGAATGGGGTCAGTGCCCCTAAAAGAGGCTCCAGAGAGCAGGGAAGGACACAGGGAGAGGGCCTGTAGGAGACATTGAACCTGCTGAATGACTTGATGGTGGACCTCTGGCCTCCAGAGCTGTAAAGGATAAATTGCTTTTTCGTATGAGTCACTGGGTGGATGGACTTTGGCTGTAGCAATGTGAATGTGCTAAGGAATCTCTACGGACTTTTTGAGCAGGAGGCAAGTGAGGCTTGGCTTGGTGATCTTTCTCAGTGAATACTGACAGAGCTGGATCCTGTGTTTCCTCCTGCCCTCTTCTTCACCCATCTCCGGCGGGTGCCTCCATTTTCCCAGCTCCTTGTGGAGTTTCAGCTTTCTTATCCACATCGCAAGCACTTACTGCAAGTTGGGCGGACAAGGTCTCCTTCCAGGTCACAGCCAGCAACAAGAAATGTGAGAAAAGGCAACTTTGGGTGGGTACAGAGGGTGTAGGCCATCAACAGAGGAATGTCCAGGGCATGAAGAAGTCAGTAAATAAGTATTTGAACATTTTACTTTCTCCTCCTCTTCTTCTCCGTAGATAAGAACACTCAGCTCAAAGGATAGACATCTAGTTTTAAAAGTCAGAAGAGAAAGATTATTCCCTAAACTCTTTGCTAATCTGATATTTCTATTATACCGCATTCACAAATAAAAGTGGTGGTTTTTGTCTTATGGTTCACTATAAAACTATTTATCTTATTCTAGAGATGATATTTTAAGTAAATATAATTTTCTTTATATTACTGTTTTTTGAAATGTAATCATAACCTTCATATTTTGATGGAATACTGTTAGGATTTAGTTGATAAAATTTGCCGAGCTTATGGCTATATGCCAAATTATGTGTAATGATTTGGAATGTGAAAGGTTATCCATGGAGAAGAGGAAAGTTAGCTAGAATTACTTTCTCTAGAATCGCCTCCTTGGCATGGTTGTACTTGGAGAGAGCCATGATGTATAGAATGAAGGGCTTGAAGGTCCCAGTTTAGGTCACCTCTGTGTCCTCCCTTCCAATCCTTCCTTACTTTGACCTTACTCTAACAGGAAGGAGGAGCCATCCCTGGCCCTGGGACTTGCCTCTCCAGCAGGGTAAGTACCTACTTGCTGGCAAGTTCCAAGTAGTTATTCTCCAACAAATCTACTCACTACTATACAAGGCTTAAGTCCCATAACTGTTATTCCATAATATTCTTGACTTTCTCCTTTGACCAATATTCACTCTATGTAATATAGAAACTTATATGTCATAGAGGTAAAAGTAATTTTTAAAATTAAAACAATTTTGTACCCACTATTCTTCTAACCTCCTTTTTATGTTAAGGGAATTCAAAGGAGTAATCTAATTCTCGTAATAGGCCTTAGAACATAATCTTAAGAACATTACTTCAGCTTGTCATAAATCAGCAAATAGGTTCTTTTATCTTAATCTTCCTCTTATTTTTTCAAACTAGATAAAATAATCAGGGGCCTTATTTGCTCAGAGTAACTCATTTTATTGTGTGGCATCTGAAGTGTGTGTGTGTGTGTGTGTGTGTGTGTGTGTGTGTGTGTTTGTCTGTGTGTGTGTGTGTTTAAAAGATATGCTTCATAGTGTTGTTCACTAGAAGTGAACTGGCCTCTCATAGGATCCTCCTTTCCAGTGGACTGCAGGGGTCAAGCTGCTTGTGTTGTACTGTTGGTAGCTTTCAGCAGCACATTGTCTCTTGCTCCTGCTCTGGGTTTCCAACACATTGGCTACAACACTGTTCCACATCCTTTTGCCATGAGCCTGGGCTGAGAAGCAGCCTCTGTCTACAGCAAAGGTAAAGAGAGCTTGTGCAGCTTCTTCCAGGAAAAAAACGTGCTGCTTCCACATCTTTTCACTGGGCAGAGTAAACCACAAGGTTAGGGCCGATGCCTGTGAGATGGAAAAAGATATTTCTTCCCCAGGGAAGGGAAGGTTGCTTTGGTGTAATGATGCCCTGGAGTCTATCTTTCTGCACTTTGGTTTTATTTCCTGCCTTCTGCTCATCCAGAGCATACAGCATCCCTCCTCAGGGTCAAAACCTCAACCAAATCCCCCCTCTCATACTGTGTCTGTGCATGTTCAGGGGCTGTGTCCTCCTGATATGGAGGTCTGTGGACTAAAAACAGCCTAAAGTCCTCCCCTGCCTCTGTTAAGAACCATATAGCTGTAATAAGAGATCCCTGGAAAAGGGAAAGATTGGAAGCAACCAGCAACAGGTCTGTTGCAATCAGTGTATGGAGAGTATCTGACCCTTAGGTGGGGGTACTTTTGTGTCTTGATTGTGTACCCTGGCAGTAGATGGTACCCTCCCGATATGTATTCTCCCCCCAGCCCTAGGCTCTACTTGTGCGAATATCTGTCCTTTCTCATGTTTGTCACATCTGACAATGGCAGGAGAACACGTCCTCCCGGGGGGCCAGGCAGTCTTCTCAATTTGTTCCTCTCATCCCTTGGAGTTTGTCAAACAAATGCCTATTTAAGTTCAGAATCGTCAAACTCCCTCTCAGCTCAAACTGATGACTGCTAGAAATACACCTCGACTAAACATTTTGTTTTTTTTCTCACTCTTTCCTAGAAGAAGCAAAATTTTTTTTAAAAAAATGATAATATCATCTGCCATGGAAGTGGGGCGTATGTTTTCCTTTTACATAAAACCCTTTCTGCACTCCACTTAATAGGTGTTCTACATTAATGCTTTTATATTTCATTTTTATATGTGAGTAGGTTTAGCTGCTAGAAATAACATGTGAATGGCACTTAGGAGTGCCCCCTGCATCTGCTGTTCCCTACAAAAATCATTCCAGAGCAGTCAGTGGGCTTATGGTTGTAGATAAGCACGGATGGTCTACACTCTGCCCAATCTGCAGACTTCCATTCTATACCCACCAGCTGCCAGCATGTAACTTTGTCTTCCGTGGTTCCCACAGACCATACTCCCTCTGCCTATCCATCAGCACACGATAAATATAAACCATGACTGACCAGTCCACCCACCTCCTGACTGTGAGCCGAAACAGTGCCTGAAAAACAAAACCCGAACCCTCGACACTACATCTGCATTGCCATGCAACACAGGTTCCCACTCTGTTCTTTCAGTGTGTTCTGATTCAACATTTTCTCTCAAGTGTGCATCACAAGTGCAATGTCCAGGGTCCTCTGGTCACTGTGCGATGAACAGCACTGCTCTCCCTGTCACTGGGAAGGACAGCTCTTCCACAGATATGCGCTCACTTCTGTTCTGCTACTATCTGCTTTGCTTTCTTTTGCCGGCTATGGTTCTGGAGCTGATTTCTTTCAGGGGTTATCTAAATACCCTATTATTTAATAGGCCATTTGACACAATCCTGCACTTCCTAGGTGCTAGTCACGCACACATTAAAGAGCAACACCTTCGGTATTTTTATCCAAATGATTGATAAAATTTTGAAAAGGTCACAGCCAAGGATGAAGTCGGTGCCCCCCTGCAGGGAAACCACCTCTGCACATTGACATTTACCCATTAATCACCTCTTTGGGTTGAGTTTTTCAATCAGCTACTAATCCATCATTTGGACCATGCACTTTTCTAAATCTTGTCCACAAATGCCTGCTCTGACATGATTTGTTCTTTGTGGTCTATATTCACCTCCTCCTCTAGGATCCATCCTTCAGCTTTAATGATGTGTTCCTTTGAAAACAAGGCGCTATTATGCTACACATCAGCAGTAAACAGAGTCTCTGTCTCACTTTCCAAAGTGCAATCATTATTTGTCAAACTTCGACAAACTTGTAGAACTTCTAAATTTTCCCAAGCTTCCTCAAAAATCCTCAAGAATATGTTCATGAATTCATGTGCAAATTATCCGAGTGGCTTGGATGGTGATCCATCTGCTATGGTAGACTGTTAGAATTTTCTTCAACTACCCAAGGTCTCTAGCTCTCTCTTACTGGTTTCCGTTCTATTTCTCCCCATCTGAGAATGATTCTAGAAACTGTCAGTTATCAACATAACAAACCCAGGTCCACGTGTTTTCTAGTTGTTGCTCAGATTATCTGGAAAATGGCCATTATTTGAGATTGCATTCTGTGGTCAGTTTATTTGCTAAATCCAAGTTAGACAAAAAAGCAGTGTTTTAAGGTTCAGATGTTACAGTAATTCTATTATATTTAAAGAGGGGAGACAAGTCTTATCATAGAAAGAACACTGATTGTGGGTCCAGATATGTAGGGCATAAAGAATAACCCAGAACTTCATATTTCTGTGTTTTAGTAGAGCATAAGATTCTCTAAGCTATAATTTTTTAAAAATTATGAACAGTTTTCTTATATAAAGTGTTATAACAATGAGTAAACTATATAAACTTAAATTACCTTAAGATACTATGTCAATGGGGCCAGGTGTACACAGGTGACAGGCGGTACACACCTGTAATCCCAGCTACTCAGGAGGCTGAGGCAGAAGGATCACAAGTTTGAGGCCAGCCTGGGCAACTTAAGGAGACCTTGTCTCAAAATAAAAAATAAAAAGGGCTGGAGGTGTAGCTCGGTGGTAAGGATCACCCTTGGGTTCAATCCCCACCACCAAAAAAAATTGTCACTTGGGAATATAAAACATTTTGTTATTTGTATTACTTAGTATTATGAAGCAGATAAATATATAAGGATAGGGAAGAGGAAATGAAAGAAGACTGCAAATTGGAGGTATAAATAGATTATATATATATATATATGTATATATATACACACACTAAGTTGTATGTTCATGATTTAGCATATATAGCTAAATATCTGGGAAGTAGATTATCAATTCTGACTTAGTAATTAAGATATATTAATAATTTAAAAGCCAAGAGAGTCAGTAATGACATACATTGCGGAGGAAAGTTAAATGATTTTTTAGGATTAATATGTCACTCATTTATGTTTTGAGAAAAGTACAGTAGTTTTGTGTTAAATTTATAGGTCACATTTGAAATGTATTTATAGCTTCTCAAATTTAAAAAGTTTAATATTATTCTGCATTAAAATGTGTTTATGATGTGAGCTTGAGAATGTTTTGTTTAATCACTGGTTTTTGAATAATTGGCTTCAAATTGACTTCATAATCAAAATTATGAACTATTGAAATAACATGAACATATTTTATTAATTTCTCTTTTGTTGATTCTTGATTATTTATAGACTGTTAGGATTATTCATAATTTAAACTTTTTAAATGTCAAGCCATAGAAAATTTATCCAAAAGTATTTTATTAAGACATTAATTTTCAGCCCCAAACATATGAACGCATATTTTTCAGTATTGGGGATCAAACCCAGGGCCTCATACATGGTAGGCAAACGCGAGCAACACCCCCAGCCCTATGAATCCATTTTTTAGAGAGACAGTCACATATAAAAATTTAAGATTCTCTTACCTGGTCACATATTTTTGATAGTCCTTTTGTAGTTCATGTTCCTGAAGTTTGAGGAAAATCACTGGTAACAATATTTAACTCATTCTCAGACATCAGAAGATTAAGAAAAACGATAATACTGGTGATGATAGTATCTTTTATTGTTCATTTAAAATTAATGGCTAGTTTATAATTACTAATATTTTAAAAACTAGTTATTCCATCAGTGGAAAATGTATTTTAATTTCTAAGACATTTAAACTAAAGAGAAGCGCTTTTTAATTGTATATTCATTACTTGCTAATCACTTTTCTAAAATACTACAGCATCGTTGATTTTGAATTTAGATATCCATAAATTTATTTAAATCAGAATCATTATGCTGTGCTCCATGATACTTAGTCACTTCATCATGAGTATTTGATTTAGCCAAATGAAAGTCTGTGTCATAGGTTTAAGACAGAGCAATGTATGTCAAAGGATCATCAACATCGTTGATAAAACTCTACCCAGCGTTAACCGTTTGTTTCAGTTTCAAACATTTTCTCCAGAGTAGCCGCTGACATTCACAAGCAAAATGAGTGCCCATCATTTTTTGTGTGAACTTGGAAAGAAGGAAAGACCTGCTGAGAGTCCTGTGTGTGTGTATACACGTGTGCACGCAAACATGTATGCCATTTAGCTGTGGTCAATGTGCTTAGTTCTTTCTGTTCTCAATACTATGTGGGAAACTTACCAAATCTCTTCTCCTCTCCTCTCCTCCCCTCTCCTCCCCTCTCCTCCCCTCACCTCCCCTCTCCTCCCCTCTCCTCCCCTCTCCTCCCCTCTCCTCCCTTCTCCTCCCTTCTCTTCTCTTCTCTTCTCTTCTCTTCTCTTCTCTTCTCTTCTCTTCTCCTCTTCTCTTCTTTCATGGAAGGAAAGAAACATTCCCTCCCCAGAAAATAAAGTTGTGGATCATCTCCAGCTATCTTAGTCAACATTCTCAGTGCTATAATCTAAAAAAAAAAAAAAACCTGGCCATACAGTTTAGAGGAAGGGAAGTTTATTTGTTCACAGTTTCCTTGGAAATTCTGGGTTCATTCCATGTGAGGTCAGTGTCTGGACCTCAGGGCAAGGTGGCGGGAAATGGAGAGAGGGAGAACACAAGGCTTTGTCCCTCACATCATAGAGGCCAAAAGCAAGAGAGAGCAAGCAAGGAGATGAGAGAACCATATATAGTCTCCAAGGCCACACCCCCAAAGACCCCTCCTTAGCAACGTTGCTATCTTATTTCCGTGAAGGCTGAGGGTGGGGGAATTTTAAATCTAAACCATTATACCAACTTACAATGGTGCACAAGGGACTTAAAGTAGAAATCTAATTGTACTTTGAATTTTGCGTTTTGACCTTGCTCTGGACTAGTGATATGTTGTACCATATCATCTTGAGATGCTGGATAGTGGTACCCAGACGCAGCTCCCAGTCAGCCACAAGAGTGGGAGGGTAGGTCACAGATGTCCTGTGTGGGTTTTGCTGCTGAGCTGTGGTGTCTGGCAGACTGTGCACTAAATGCCTTTCACACTGATTCTCGTTTCTGTTGGCGATGGGCTCATCAGGATGCAATCACATCGCAGGCCAGGGGCCTCAGCATGAGGACATTTGTCTTGACTTTTCTTCTTATCTCTTACTCCTCCTCCAGGAAGGACCAGTCTGAGTGCAAAAGAGGGAGCAGACACTCCAAACTCTTTCTAGAACACTTCGGCTTCTTCTCCACAGGGCAGTGGCTTCCTGTCAGTTGGCACTCATGCCCCACAGTGACATGGAAGCCATTTGACCACAGTCCTAAGTCCCATTCTCCAAGTAGATCTAACTTTAATTAAGGGGATATTTTTATAACTTTATTATTTTTAGGGTACTGGAGATTGAACCCAGGGTCTCACGCATGCTAAGTTCCCTGGAGTCATAGCTAGGAGTGGAATCCCTGTGTCATATTGCAACTTTCCAAATGTTTGTGAATCTGCCAACTAATTTTTAAAAGTGGTTGCAATGTGTCACTTTCTTTCTAGCCACATAAAATATTTTAACTGTTTTTTTTGCATCCTCCCCAACATTTGTAATATCTGAGTTTTTTTAATTATAGCCAGTCTAGTGAAGTCATAGTTTATGGTTTTGATCAGTATTACTGACCAGTTCAAAATGAAGACCCATAAGTATTCACATTTTGGGTTTCCAAAATGACTGGATCTATATTCCATCATACCTTGCCCATCGAAAGAAAGTAGAACTTCTAATCAGACTTGCAAGGGGCTCACTCTTAAATACTAATGGAAAGATAAGCATTCACAATACTTAAAGAAATATGTTAATGTGTAAGAAAGATAGAGTCCTCTAAGTAGAGTAAGAAAGAGAGGGAGAAAGTGAGCTCAAAAGAAACAGAGAATTAAAGGGGAATTGTTTAAAGTCCCTACTTTTAACCAAAGAATCATTAGTAGAATTTGGATATATCTATGAAAAAATACTTCTCAGGAAAAAGACTTAAAAAGGAAAAAGGTGCAAATACATGAAAATTATAAGGTGTTTGAAGAGAAAGAAATCAGAAGTTCATATACTTGACAAATGGGGGTCATTAAAAATGGGGAAAAGGAGACAGTAACAGAAGAAAATTGCCTAAAGCTACAGGAAACGGTTACCTAGACAGGACATTGTGGCTGGGCCAGGACGAGGTTGGAGCTGAGGACAGCAGGAACCAGAGCTGCAGCACTGCAGGTAGAGGGCCACCCATCAGTCCTTATGGTCCTAAGGAAAGTGAGGCCCTGACCACAGCTCAGAGCGCAGTTAGACATCTGAGACAGGTTGCAGTGCAATAAACACACATCCCATGTGCACTTCTCAGTGAGCATTTGGAAAGGGGAGCACCTAACCTGAAGAGAGACACAGATCCAGGAAAGCAGGACCCGAACCAGAAAAGAGCAGAAGAGAGTTCAGAGAAAGGATGGAGATATGTCCCTAGAGAGCAACAAGCGGCCAGCCAGAAAGAAAGGCCACCCTCGAGCAGGAGGAGGATCACGCGGCAATGTTCCCTGAACAGGAAAGACAATACCTGGGTGTGTGACCACAGTAAGAACAGGTTTGGGCTCTTATTCTCTTTTTGGGAATGAAGGAGCAGGAGTTATGAGGACCACAGGCTGATTTTAAAACATGAGACTGTGGCATCCATGAAAATCACTACCAAGGCAAAGAAATAAAATAGCAGCACACATTAATGAAGCAACCACTTAAGAGGTATTTAAATAAAATAGTCATTTCAGGAAATTACAACAATTGGGGGATTTTTGTACATAGAGTGGGACTTAATAGATCCACATATTCAGTTTCCATAGAAAAATACTAATTGATAATATATGAAACTTATCATCCTAATCTTATTAATAGACACATATTATTAAGGTTAAAGTAATGTTATTTAAGAAGCTACTCCTCTGATAGAGGACTAATATCTAGAATATACAGAGAACTCAAGAAACTCACTGCTAAAAAAACAAATAACCCAATCAAAAAATGGGTAAGTGAACTAAATAGACACTTCACAAAAGAAGAAATACAAATGGCCAATAAATGTATGAAAGAATGTTCAACATCATTAGCAGTCAGAGAGATGCAAATCAAAACTACCCTGAGATTTCACATAACCCCAATTAGAATGGCAATCATTAAAAACACAGACAACAACAAATCCTGACTAGGATGTGGAGAAGTAGGAACTCTAATACACTGTTGGTGGGATTGCAAATTAGTGCAACCACCTTGGAAAAAAAGTGTGGAGGATCCTCAGAAGACTGGGAATGAACCTAGTCATATAACCCAGCAATACCACTTCTAGGCATCTACCCAAAAGAATGGGAAACAAACTACTAGACTAATGCATGCATATCTATGTTTATAGCAGCACAAGTCACAATTGCCAAACTATGGAACCAGTCAAGATATCCTTCAACAGATGAATGGATTACAAGATTATGGTATATGTACACAATGGAATTTTACATAGCCATAAGGAAGAACAAATTTACATCATTTGCAGGGAAATGGAGGGAACCAGAGAACATTATGCTAAGTGAGATTAGTCAGTCACAAAAAGTGAAAAGTCAGATGTTCTCCCTAATATGCGGAAGCTAGGGAGGATAGGGCATAAGAAGGACTCCAGACAAAGAAGGAGAAACCTTAGATGAATAAAGAAGGCAACCTAACTGAGGGAGATTGGAGAGGGGGAAGAGGGAAACACCTTAATGCACATGATGTACATACACAAACTTACCAAAGTTAACTACTATGCTGAGCATGAGAAGAAGGGAAGGGAGAGGGGATGTGGTAGGAACTGGGGGAGGGCTAATTGACTGATGTGTGCATGTATACTTCTACCACCCTGAAACTCATCAAGATGTTTGACTACAATGCACCAATAAATAAATTAAAAAAGAAATATTGAAAGTAGCTGCTGAGGGTGTCCTCAGCTAAGCATAGAGGGTTGATACCAGTATGCAGGTAATTCTGAAGGAGGGATGGTGGTGTTGGGCATTGATACAGTTGGAATGAGGAGGGAAGAGGGAGAATTGGATGTTGCTAAGTCTCTAATTTGCACAAATGGCAACATGAGATTCATAGAGAGGGGGGATTAAAAAGGAGAAGTGAAGAAGTAGTTGACTTGGCAACTCTTTAAAATACTTTTTAAAGACTATGGCACTTTGAAGTTAATGAGTACAGTTTGAAAACATTTCGGGAGACCAGGAGAGCAATTTGCTCCAGTGCTATGAATATAGAAGTCATTTGCGACTCGATCTTAATTGAAATGAACTAATGAATATAGTTGAGTGAATGGGATCTTTAGAAAGAGAGTATGAATTAAAGCGTGAGCTGGACACAGTGTCCAAAACAACACCAGCTTCTAATGCATAAGGCCAGGGAGAGCAGCGACCCAGCTAAGGGATCTAAGACAGAAAAATAAGATGCCGCAGCCACAGAAGTTAAGAGGAACATAAGTGACAGTCTTGATCGCTTTTGTTCTGGATGGACAGCAGGCGCCGATGGGGTGCCCAGTGAGTATGTGCGTCGATGGAATCGATGAGGGCAGATGACACAGAAAGGCTGAGTGGGGCCTCTGTGCTTGGAGGCCAGTGGAGTGCTTTGTGCACACAACAGACTACAGACAAGTAGAACATAAGAAAGTGGAGGGGAGGGCAATGCCCTGCTCAGAAGACCCGATCCTCTAAGGCAGCAAGCCTGAACATGATACACTGCACATAGGACGGAAGTATCCAATACCCACTCTACTGCAGCTATCTGTTTACACCTGATTGTCTCCTTAAACACTGTGGGATGTTTATACTCTAAAAGTGTATTAAAAATCCAGTACCTTAAATCGGTAAACCTTCCACATTTTCTAATATACAAGGAAAATGTTACCCCGTATATAGAAGCACAATTTCCCCCTCTTATGGCACCAGGAGTGATGAGTGTCTGACCCTGCTGACTTTTCCTTCTGAAGGAAACAAAGCTTTGAGAGAGAAATATTACTCGGTGGTAGAATGTATAGAATGTAAAAAAAAAATGGAATCGTGATAAAGAAAATTGGCACATACGCCAGGTGTGGTGGTGCATGCCTGTAATCCCAGTACTTGGGAGGCTGAGATAGGAGGATTGCTGGTTTAAAGCCAGTCTCAGCAACTTAGTGAGACCCTGTTTCAAAATAAAAAGATAATAAGGGCTGAAGGTGTAGCTTGGAGGTAGAATGCCTATGTGCTCAATCAGAACTACACACACACACACACACACACACACACACATACACATACACACACACAAATGAAGAAAAAAAGGAAAATAAAATTAGGGTATAGCCTCTATAGACATCAGAAAGCGTGATTTCATCATTCATTGAACATTGAAGCCATTTGAATTGTTTAAAATTAATAGAAATTAATACAGTGAATGCATGAAACGGAACTCTAGATCTTAGTGCCATATTTTTATGTATAAGTCTCATATAAAATGTGTTGGTAGATATTTAAAATATAACCATAGTTATAAGCATTTATTTCAAGACTGGAAATTTGTGTACAAGCTATGTCAAAATATCACAGTGGATGACCTTTTAAAGCCCATGGATCAAAACTTAAATTGACCATTTAAGCACAAAGTTTCTGGTTTATCTCTAGAACCCAGGTTCAATTGTGAAACCCCAAGGAGAGATAGAGTTCTCTGTTTACTGTGACAATAATTAGGACCTGACTCTCCTCAGGGAAATCAGACATCCAGAGAAAAGACCAGCATAATAATGTCAGCAAACCAACCAATCAATCAAACTGTTTAAAGAAGAAGCATGTTTTGAACAAGATTTAACTCTATTCCACTGGGAAAATTCTGGTTCAGTGAACATGGGCCCCATAGTTATCAACTTGAGCTAGCACTTTTATGAATGATTATGACAGAAGCAGCTATTTCATTTTTTTTTTTTGCGGTACCGGGGATTGAACCCAGGGGTGTTCTACCTCCACACTACACCCCCAGCCCTATTTTTTATACTTTATTTTGAAACCGGGTCTCACGAAGTTGCGGAGGGCCTCACTAAGTAGAGAGAGAGAGAGAGAGAGAGAGAGAGAGAGCGCTGAGGCTGGCCACGAACCTGGATCCTCCAGTCTCTGCCTCCCAAAGTACTGGGATTACAAGCGTGCGCCACCACGCCCGGCAGAAGCAGCTATTTCAATGAGACCTGTGTTAACATCTTACTAAGAACTGATTACAGAAAGATGTAACTGTAAAGTTTCACTTTATATTGAGCTTTCTAAGTGTCCTTTTCATGTGTACCAGGGGTCCTTCTTCAGACAGTACCTACCCTTCAAGTTCTTTCACATTATTTATCACAAACTGAAATTGGATCTTTTGGTATTAAGTTGATAAATCTAGTTATCTAGTGTTGGAAGATAACTTCACAGGAGTCTTTGCATGCCTGCACATCTTTTGAGCAGGGGCGTTGACTGTCTTTACTAGGATGTCTGTAGAATGGACAGACTTGGACGGTAGCAATAGTACCTCACACAGGAGCAGAAGTCAGGCAGGCCCAGAGTCACCAATGTTACTAGGTCAAAACACAGGTGTCCAAGTCAGTTTGAATTTTAGATATGGCCTGTCTCAGGTACTACTTACACTAAAACTTTCCCACTGTTGATTGAAAACTCACATTTAATTGGGCACTCTGCCCTTTATCTGGCATCTGTATTTGTTTTCCCTAAGTTCAAACTCCTCTTCTGGGACCTGGCTCACTGTGTGTGCAGGCATTGTCTGGCCCTCTCAGACTGCCTTGCGAGAACCTGGGCCTGGGACACCAAGCAAGTGGGTCTTGCTGTGAGAAAGCCTTTCCTTTGTGACTCACATGTGTCAAGTCCTCTGCCAACATCCCTGAAACTGTGGCAGGCTGTCTCAGCTCATAAACAAAGTAAAATCTCAGACACATCATGGCTCCTGACACCAAGAAACTCCCTAAGAAGCCTGTGACAGCGGGGACCACTTCTGCTTTGTTTAACACTATGTCTGGCATATGGCCCAGTACCTCTCGCTGGAGGAATAATTGTTGAATAGGTGAATAAAAGCATAATTGAATGAGCTGTCAATTGGCTTTCAGCTGCTCAGCTCTGGGAACCTTTGTAATGTAAATAGACTATGTTCCTTTGTGACTTTCTCTCTATCACCATCTTTTCTCCATCTTTCCTCCCATCTTTTTTTTGCATTTTATCTTTATTTCTATCTTTTTCATAAGCCTCCCTTCAGGGTTACCTCTAGCCTACCTCTTAAACTACACCTTAAATTTTCTTGCATTTGAAATCTACTAGGACTTGAGTGGGCCCAAGTTGGTGGGAGCAGTTGAGAAGCCATCCAGTGCAGAGCACTCTCTGCAGCTGTGCCTCAGGTCCAGACTCCCCTTCCCAACTCACATGCGTGATGTTTCACAGGGGTACTTCAGGACCACTTGTGACTCACAATTGACAGATATTTCCATTAGCATTCTTGCTGCTGTGATCCAAAATACCTGACCACCACAGTGTAGAGGAAGGAACATTTATTTGTTCACAGTTCTGGGGATTTCAGGGGTTCAGTCCACGTTAGGACAATTGGAAGCTGAGGAGCTCAAGGCATGTCACCAGAAGCAGAGAGAGAGAGCATGCCAGGGCTCTCCTCTCACATCACAAAGGCCAGAAGCAAGAGAAACAACAAGGGTAAGAGGAACCATACATAATACCCAAGGCCACACCACCAGAGACCCCTCCTCAGCAATCAACTCCACCACCAATATGGCAGCCTTGTGTTTGTGAGGTCTAGGGGGACATTCTAAACCCAAACGATAGAAACAGGTTTAACGTGATAATGAATAATTGTGTGATCACACAGAAGAGAATTGAGAGTTAATTTCCTTCAAAATAGCCTGGTCTTGATCCCACATTGAACACTGGAAGAAACGAGCCTGGGGATACAAGATGTGCCCACATTTGCAATCTGGAGGCTAATTCTGACTTGATTGTGGATTTTTGTGAAATGGTACATAACCACACATGTATAAATATGGTCTATCCATTGCTTACGTATGGACACATCTGTATCTATACTCCTATGTATCTCCATGTCTAGATTGGCCTAGCCACCTATGATCCATCTATCCATCTGTTTACTGTTAAAGTAACTAAGATGTAAAATCTATATGATTATTTTTCAAATGAACATAAAGCCCCAAAGAAATTCTCTACTATTTATGTCCTACAACAGGCTAACCTCCACCACCTTGGGGGATGCCATCTTTCCTTTATCTTAAAGTTGAAGGGGATGAGAATATGCTACATTAAAGTATGCTACTTTGGTATATTCATTATTTTGAGCTGGAGGTAATTGAGAGTCAACAGATGCAGGAAGAAGTCTTCCTGAAACTTCCTTTAAATAACTACAAGCAGATAATTCTGAGAGCTGAAGACTGCAATAAATCCCCTCTCCCAGGGGAGTTTTATGGCCATGAAGAAGATGGAAAGTTGACATCAAGGTGGGCCTGTCTAACAATCCTTACTAACCAACACTTATCCTCCACTAGCAGCCCTTAGACTTACTGGGATAGGGTCTGCAGAGCACAGAGTCTAAATATCTTTTCCCTTCCTTTTGGTACCTCTCCAAAATATGTCACCTTAAAAATAGCACCTAACCTCTTAGGCCTATTCACTATTGGAGTTTTCATGTCTTTTATGAGAGGGTTTTCATGGACATGTAAAAGTATTGACAACAGTAAAATATATAGTCCTTTCTGTTGCTAATCTGACTCTTGTCAGTATAATGGGCAGGTCCCCAGCCTCTGTACCTAGGAGAGGCAAGGAAAAATGTTTTTTTCCTCAGTGAAGTCTCCTCCAGGAGAAAAAGGAAGCTTTGTAAAGATGGACTCATTCCTGAATTTTTCATCTTTTCCACTTGTCTCCTACCTCCTTACACTGAACATGCTTGTTTTCTAAGAATGCAAATTCTGGGGTCAGAGTGTCCAGGTCACGTCCATGGCAAACCATGGTGTAGTGATAAAAACTTTAGAATCAGAATGACCACCATCTGAGTCTCTTATGCCACCCATGAGCTTGTGGCCTCATGGTCTCAGGCAAGTTACTTTGGCCTTTCAGTCTGAGTTTTCTTGACTTTAAATAAGAATAATATCATAATGATTGCAAAGATTAATCAAGACAATACATGTGAACACTTTTTCCAGAGAGTGGCACAAAGAAAAGGAATAAAATAGGGAAGAGAACCTATTCTTATGAGGATTAGAATCAGACTGGTGTGAATTACCACACCATAACTAGGTACCATTTTAAGCCTCCATACATCTGCCAGTTTATTTTCAGGAAAGTTTCACTTTGAAAGGCAACAGGCTGAAATCACAGAGGAAGAAGGGTCCTTAGGTCAGTTCTTGAGGAGTGGAATTAAGGATCAGATACCTGGGATAAGAACAAGGCTGGAGGCAAGATTCATGCTAAGAATCCAAGGCTTAGCCAGACGCAGAGGCGCAGAGAAAGAAGTTGGATGTGAACTAATTCATGGAGCTGTGAAACAGAGAGATCTAGGGCTGGCTCTCAGAGGGAGTCAACGATGTGATGTGCTCCATGATAGGGAGGCAGGTGTAAGACCCAGCTCCCCATGAGAATGTCACCATTGACATTTCTCTCCTGCAGGAAACAAATGGAAGAAAATACTTTAGCTGTCTCCCAGCCACGCCCAGCTGCAATGACACATGGTAGTCTTTCAGACCCAAGGCAGGGCTGAGGACATAGCTCAGTGGTGGAGTGTTTGCTTGGTATATGCAAGTCCCTGAGCTTAATCCTCAGCACTCCAAAAACCAAACCAAACCAAGACCAAACACAAAAGATCCCAAGGCAATTGTGAATGTAATTTGTGGGTTTTCAACCTGTGTTCTTTAGAGTCTCAGGACTCAATGTGGGCACATCAAGGACAAATATGAGCATAAGACATGACCCTCACCAGTTTTGAGAATAACATTTAGAGCACGCATCTGGGTAAGTGGATATGAATAGAAAGCAAATCCTCCAGATAGTTGGCTTTTGAAGGCCTCAGTCTCCCTGGCAGGGCTGTCCAAGTCATCCTATCATTGGTTGATTTATTTGCATTTGAGGAAACATTGTAGTCACTCTACTAACGAATTGGTGGCCTAAGTCAGTTGGTCCTTCTACAACTCTTGTCCTTCAGAAACCTGAGTGCCAAATCTTGCTTATGTTACAACTCAATTGCTATTGTTCCACCTTTAATACTTTTATAGTTTAATGCTTGAGAAATAAATGACACTACTTTTCAAAAATTACTAGTTCATAATAAGATATAAATTTGAAATATTCAGCTATGCTCTGGGAATTTTTTTCTAAGTCTATAATAAAATTTGCATTATACCTTATAAGAAGATATCTAATTCAGTATCTTGACTCTGATAGTAATAGTTTTTACTGTGTTTGTTATTTTGTAAACACTAAGATATTATGTTTCTTTAATTCTGCAATTACTATCATTTTAATATTTAATTAATGTACTTAACACTCACATTAGTTAAAAAGTAACAATTATTCATAAACAAATTTAGTAGATTTTTAACCATTTCCTAGAATTAGAATCATGGTAAAACAATTTTTCAAAAAATGCATCCATTCGGAAGAATTGGATTATTTTTTCAAATTTAAAGAGGTAGGAAAAAAGAAAATGAACTCTATTAGTAAAAATGTTCCCATTCCAAATTAACATATCAGATTTTCAGTAAAAGCATACAGAAAGAATGGCAGTAAACATCCCTCTAAATCTATTTTCTCATTTTGTGCTATTTTAACTAAAAACCAATATGTACTTGCTGAATAAATAAATAAATATAGAAATACATATATGAGTATGTGTACATGTGTAAATACATGTTACTTGAATATTAAAGAAAACATAATTTAAGAAAAAAGCCTAGTAGATGTAATGCTACTTTCTAAATTTATTTATAAACAAAACCTTGAACTCTGTTTTCTCAAGATTGCTTTGGAAGGTGACTTTTCTTCATTCACAGCAGAATCTGAAAGAACAAACTTATTTACCAACAATATTAATGTCTAAAGCCTGTCACTTTTCAGTTTCTCCCCCAGATCAAATGCACAAATTCTGTGCAGAGCAGAACTGGAAAAGTCATGGCATGGCCTTGGGGAGAGAAAGTACCGAGTTGTGTTGTACCATTTACATAATGTTTCCCCCCTGGGACTTGGTGGCTGATTTATCAGGAGCACTTGAAATGTTGCAATCCCTTATTCGTTATGTAAGTTTGCTGACATAGAACCACTTTTAATCTATTTCTTCACTGGTATTGAATGACTTTGTCTTAGAATTTGAAAAGTGTAAAAGGACAATGGTCCACAGATGGGAATTTTATTTGAGTTTCCGAGACATTGAATGGATTGTAAATCACACAATGCTTCTTCTTATTATTTTTATAACTTACACTTTGATAAAATGACATTAGCAATTAAATTAAATCTACAATAAAGTATCTTTAAACATTTTAACAATATTCTTTGAAATGAAGCATAAGTACACTTGTCTTTATTGTTTCAATCTCAGTATAAGTTTTGAACTAATTACTTTTTGTAAAAATTTTATGATGCACCATTTAATAAAGCACTAATTTTTGGAGATAAAACTTAAGTAACAAAAAATAAGTCATACCAAAATAGATAATTTGCAAAGAGTGGCAGTCATCGGGCATGCCAATCTTTGTAAGATTTGTAATTACCTTTTATTGGTGAATCATTTTATGACAAAAGTAAAGCTTATTTATACAGCCCTTGACTCATTGATCCCACCCATATCTGATTTTGTTTGAAGTTAAAAATGATTCAGTCAAGATTTGTCACTGAGAGCCTGGGCATTTTACAAGGAAGGTAGTGATCTGAGATGTCTCTCGTGCCCTAGAGACCTGACCCTTTTATATTATGGTAGATGTCTCAGTCGGGGGAACATGGTAAGTGATTGTATCCATCAGCATTCTGGAAACTCATCTAAAGACTGACCACGTAACTTAGAGGAAAGAAGATTCATTTTCTTATGGTTTCAGGTTCAGTCCATGTGAGGCTGGGAACCGTGGATTTCAGGGCATAGCAGCAGGAGGCCGAGAGAGGGACAGCACATGAACTTTCCTCCTTTTCAAGCAAGAGAGTGAGCCAGGGAAGAGGAACCATTTATAGAAACCCTCAGGCCACACCTCCAGAGATCCATCTCCTCCAGTCACACCCTACCAGCCTACCGGGTACCACCCAGTGCATCCATTACAATGAATGTATCCACTTCTGGGATTACAACACTCATGACTCAATTATATGAACCCTGAATGTTAATAAATGAGATCTTCAGGGGACATTTTATACCTAACTCTAACAGTGACACATGGCAGTGATAAGGAAGTGGGCATCTCTGACTATGTGATCTCCCAGGTGGGTATGTTCGGGTTTCAGGAACATCAGGATTCCACTGCCCAGAGCTTTGCCTGGAGCGTCATTCTTGTCAGCTGGACTTACCTCATGTTGAACGCCATCTTGGACTTCTCTCCACTAGACCTGGTGGGTTCTAGTGTTTTTAGGCTGGCCTTTGTCTACCTTTGAGGCATGTCTCGCATTCAGGAAGAATGACAAAATCTGTTTTCTACATTTTCCAGGTGTAACTCCAGTGCTCTTGGTACATGGTCTACCGCCTGTGCTTCTTTGGTTCTTCTGGTTCACGAGTGATAAAGTATTATTCTAAATGTTTTGGGAGGATTTCCTTTTTCTATCTAGTTTTCAAACTATCTCATCCATATTACTATTCTCTTCTGAAACTTGAAATATCAACATTCTAAAAGGAAAAAAAAAACAAATCAAAGGGTAAAGTGTGGTTGTCTTGTTTCCATCTTAAATATTAGAACCAAAACTTTCATTATTCTTATAAAACTAGTTTGTGGAATCACTGGGTTCATGCTGGTCTTGGTAATTGTTATTAAGGTGTCAATGTTGCATCAGCTTTTGAGGTTTCCGGGAAAGTTGGAGAGGAAAGACTCACAAGGAACTAAAATATGTGTGCTAGTTATAACCCTGCCCACAAAGGGCATCCTGCCCAGGGCTGCTCAGCACCGCCCCTGCTGCCCTGAGCCCTGCTTCAAAGAGAAAGTGTAAAACCACCGTGCTAGCATGCTGGCTTCACTCATTAAAGCGGGTAGTTGAAAAACGAGCGGCAACTTGGCTTTTCATTATAATCTTATATTTCCAGTGCCTTTAGTACAACAAAACAGCTGTGGCTATTTATTATTTATTAATCACTACCTCCTAGAAGGCTGGATTTTCTGATGCTCTCAAATTAAGATTCCAGATGAAATACGGGATGTACAGTTAAATTTGAATCTTTCAAAATAATGTTTTTTCTCTCGTTTTAGTATATCTCAAATATTGTCTGTGACATGTTTATACGGAAAAATTGTGTTGCTTATCTGCTAATTATTATTAGCTAAATCTGGCACCCGTCCTTAAATAGATATGAAGGGAAGACAAACATTTTCTCCCGCTTTGGGTATATATCTGAAGGAACCCAAATTGGCATAAAGAAGAGATACCAGCATGTCCATCTTTACTGAAGCACTGTTCACAGTACCTAAGATATGTAATCCACTGAGGTGCTCATCAATGAATAAAAAAGATAAAGAAAATATGATATATATACACCATGGAATATTATTCAGCTACAAAGAGAGGAACCTTGGTATTGCAGTACAATGGATGGAACTGGAGGACATTATATTAAGATAAATAAGCCAGACACAGAAAGACAATTATTGCATTTACTTGCTCCTATTTGGAAGCTCAAACAAGTCAAACTAAAATAGTGATTACTAGATGGGAGAGGGCAGAAAAAGGGAAGCTGAATTTAGTCAGTGCACATCATGTGCATGGGTGGGAAGATCTCATTGAACCCCATTACTATGCCCAATTCATGTGTGTTAAAAATGTTAAAGTAAGCTGGACTTATAGTATTGTACTATTGTTATAGAAATGTAAAAAAGAAAGAAGCACTATGATGCTATGATTATGCACCTGTTTGTTCCTAACATCCACATACAATAATAATGCATAGTGATAAGAGGCAACATATATTGAATTCTAACGATGTACCAGGCCCTCCCAGTGTACAAGTTTTATGGGTATGAATGCATTTATTCTCCACAATTGTCTTATAAGGTGTGTGTGTGTGTGTGTGTGTGTGTATAGATAGATAGATAGATATGTCGATGTAGATGTTGATACAGATAAAGATAGATACTGCAATGCTGTGGATCAAACCCAGGGCCTCCTGCATGCTAGGCAAGCAATCTGCCTCTGAGCTACACCCTCAGCCTCTAAGGAGCTTATAATTTTTATCTTTATGTTATTTGCAAAATAGCGAGACATAGAAAGGTAAAGTTGCTTAAGTAAGGTCACACACAGAAAGGGTGACTAGAGCGGGGCTCCACTGCAGGCCTCCTAGAGGCGGAGGCTCTCAGAACTTCCCTGAACAAGCACAGAGGAAACCTGGACATGCATAGAAGAAATGTTAACTGTTTCCTGTAGTGTATGGGTGCTAATGTTTGCTTAAACAAGAAGAGTGTGCGTGCAAACACACACACACCACACACACACACACACACACACACACACACACATTCTGAGAAGCGATAGTTGGGTTTAAGGCATGCTATGTAAATGTTTACCTGCAGTTTTTTACTTGTCTGATCTCTTTGACTATTTTACTTGTATTTTAAAAATTAACAGTTTTAAAGCATAGCCCATTTTTACCAGCTCCATGTATTACTTCTTCCTCCAAAGATGCTACAAAGAGCAAAACGAGGCACTCGTTTTCATTATTTGCAACATTAGTCTGCATCTGAAGAGACAAATAGTCATACTATAAACCAAAACAATAGGAGGAGCCCGAGGCAGCGTGAGCTCTATCTGAAGCCACTTGTTCTTTTCTCTCCTGACGCTAGATGCTGGAATCGCAAATGGGTGTGTAAAAGTTGCTCCTGGAAGTACTGTCTCTATCTCCATGAACCACTGCAATGACAGAGGACAGAGGCTTTGAAATGAGAGTGAACTACAGATGGTTCCAGGCAGGGCTCCTTCCCGCTGACAGTCCTGTCATTCATGGTGCTGCTTCAGTGTGAGGGGGGTTCCCGTCTTCAGACTTGGGAGTGCAGAAGAATTTCTAAGTCAAAGGACTTTCCCGAGACTATATGAGCATGTATAAGTGTATGCCATTGAGTAATTGGTTTACATGACTCCTAAATTCCTTGTCATTTTCAGTAGCTATATCCAAGTTTTATCCCAATAAAGTGTGTTTTTCTATGTGTGCCTCTATTTCTCCTGAATGCACACAAAGGACACATCTTCTATTGTGGGGTTGGATAGGACAGCCATATGGAATATTTACTTTGATGAGTAGCCAATCCTTTTGAATGAAGGCAAGATAATTTACATCATTCCAACTACTTAAATTAGGACATGGAGGTCCACAAAAATGTATCCCAAACAAGATGATGATGCTTCCTATGTGGCTAGTCTCCTGTTTCCTGGTCTTGGGTTTTCTTTGGTCTCTCAAAGTCAGGCAGCACTGGAGCAGGTTACCCTTGTCCAGACCCCTCCCACTGTCAAGTCCCCAGAGGACAGCTCAAGGGCTGCCACCATGCTGGAGCACAGCCACACTGGCTTTCCTGTCCTCAGGCCTAGGACTTCTGCCTCGATGGCTGTGCCTCCACCACGTGGCTCCAGCCTGGCCTTCTTCTTCCCTCCTCTTCCTCCTTCTTACACTTTCCTTTCCCATGCCAAGGGCCCCGGAGTGGATGCTACAGTGTACTTCCAGAAACGCCTGTTACTGCTCATTCCACCACGTGCCAGGAGCTTTGGCTTCTGACCAAGGCTCTACCCAGGTAGAGCTGCAGGTGCCCAACAGGGTCGCCATGCCCTGTTGTCCTACTGTGGGACAGCTCACATCCAAGAATAGCTGCTGCAGGGTACGAGGTCTCTACGGAAGACTTGTCTTGAGGGGTCAGCTATGTTCAGGGCTTTCCTGGGACTGGCTGAGACTGTGGACGCAATTGCACCGCAAGTTATTCCAGGTGCTCAACCCCATCCTGCCCTCTCCATAGACCTTGTGCCCCAGAGTGTCCTCAATAAATCTGCTGCATGCAGACCTCCATCCCAGAGTCAGCTCCCGCCACTTAGAGCAGATGAGGCATACGTCTAAGCCAGTTCTTCTGGGATGACACCCACTAGACTATTGCGCAATTGCTTAAGCATTCTGTCTCATTCCTTGTAAGATTCTGTTCAAAACAAATGAAATTACGTCTCCAAACAAATCCAAAACTGCTTTATAGAAACACATTTGATTGAGAAGAAATATGGCTCAGATGCAGGGATGACTCAGCAGATTCCCCTCAGGGTGGGCTCTTTTAGGAACAATCTGGATTCCCTCCAAATCATTCAGATGGTGTCTTCTGTCTTGCCTCGGGATGATACACTTAAAGACATTCATCAGAGGCAAGGACGACCAGTACCTGGGTTCCAGTGGGGGGGGTGGACACGGCAGATGCAGAGTGGCTCCTCCAATTTAGACCTGTTCTTGCCCCATGACAATGGTGACTGTAGGTTCTGCATACATCTTCTTCAAGAGTAGTGGCTGTGATCCGTCTTTGTCCCTATGACTTTCACTGTCACTGAGTGTGGTGGTTACCTCCTGCCACATTGTCCCAGGAGGTGGAGGCTGGGGGCACAGCAGATGACTGCTCCAGCAAATGCCTTCCTGTGCTTGCTTCCTAGTTTGCTTTCGTCATACTTTCTCCATCATGATGAAATGTTGCTCTCCACTGGACTTATCAGAGGGAGACTGGAAGTTCGTGCTCTTATTTGAGTTCTGCGGTGGATGGTAATGAATTGGGCTGTTGGGGTGCATTGGTCGCTAGCTAGTATGGACAGCTGGGTCTTGCCAATATCTCTTTGCTGGGTTTGGTTCTTTGTGCAGGCTTTGGGTTAGCTTGATTAGGCTGCAAGGAAGAGAAAATTCCTCCCGAACTCAACTAATAAGGAAAGCACAGAATCTCATAGAAAAAGAAGTCTCTGGGTAGAGTGACTCTAATTTAGCACAATTCAGCAGTCCCATTTGTCATCAAGGACAAGTTTACCAGTCCTTCAGCTCACTACCTTCCCATTCCGTACCTGGGTGGTTTCCTCTCCAGCCAACCCATTTCTTGACTTTGAGCATCAATCCATACTTCAGACTATCTAATGTAAAAAGAGGCTCTTTTTTCTAGTTCATAACATTTGAAGATTGAGAAACATTTCCCATTGAGCAGACATCCCTTTACCAGAAAGATGCTGCCTACCTATTCCTAAAGCAGTCCTTGGAAAGGAAAAGGAAATTACCATCCCAGCCCCGGCGAAGCATGTGAATATGCGGAGGAGAAAGTTCTGGCAAAGAAGGAAAGGGATTTAGAGAGATACTAAGCAGACAGCACTAACTGGGAATTCTGCTTGGGAGGTTAGGGTTGGTTGTTACATATTTGCAGCTATATCTCCAAGGTGTACCTCCAGTACCTATATGACCTCACCTTCCCAAGATTGGGGGATTTTTTTGGTCTATTATTTTACTGACTTTTAGTATTTTATAATTTTATTATTTTAAAATAATATTTTATTTCAATAGTCTTTTTTCTTTAGTTCCTTGATTCTTAAGTTTAACTTTTAATGTTGTGGCAGAGCTCTTATGTATTCAGATCAATTTCTTATTTTCTCTTTGTTACTGTCAGAGTGTTCTAGTTTTTGCATCTTATCTTCCAGCCATGCTATTCTTTCTTCTGCTTGATCTACTCTGTTGGCTAGACTCTCCACTGGGTTTCTAATTTGATTAATTGAGTTCTTCATTTCCAAGATTTCTGTCTGGTTCTTTTTCAGACTCGCTCTTTATTGAAATGTTCTTTCCTATCTTGCATTTTCTTAGTTCAATCTTTATATATTCTTTTAATTATTTGATAATTTTTAGACTGAACTTTCTAGCATTTCCTACACTTCAGTATCTTTGGCTTTAGTTTCTGGGGAGTTTTGTATTGTGGACTTATCTTAATGCCTTGACTTCTCATGTTACTTGTGTTTCTTTGTTGAAATTGCTCCTTCTGTTGGATGGACATCTCTAACACTATAGTTCTGGCAAATTCTCTTTTTACAGCATTATTTATCTTCCAGATGCTTCTACCAATCATGATCTCTATGGAAGAGGTAGTTACATGGGGAGGGATGTCTGGTGAACCTGTCTGCAAAGGTTGAGGAACGTACCTTGCTCTTCTTCACTGGACACATACCAGTAAGAAACAAAACAAGAAGTCATGTCAAATAGACATAGGTGGGCTCAGTAACAAGATTAATATTTTTGTGGACCAGATAAAGGAAAAAAAAAAGGGAGAAAGAGAGCAAAGGTTAGCAGGATTTGCTAGGTTTAAGTTTGAAAACACACAGTGAGTGGCCTCCACAAACAAAGGTTCCTGAAATGCAATGCAAAAGTAGAACTAAAAAAATTAAATGGAAAATGTCCTGTCATTCCAGGAAGAGAGAGATAGAGAGAGAGAGAGAGAGAGAGAGGTTTACCACAACCTAGGGCTTCAATTTTTTGAATGCATCTGATGCTCATTTTATCCCAGCACAAACACAAAAAGGTATGTGAGTTGAAGGATTCACACCACCTGATTTCACAACTTAGTATAAAGCTTCAGTCATGAAGACACTGTGACATTGGTGAATGAATAGACACACAGCTCCATGGAAAGGAGTAGAAAGTCCACAATATGGCTAATTGATTTTTGAGAGAGGAACAAAACCAATCGAATGGAAGAGGGAGGGTTGTTTCAACAAATGATACAGCAGCGAGCAGACTTCCAATCAGAAAAATGAACCTCAGTCTACACTTCCCACTCTATGCAAAAAGTAACTCAACATGGATCATTGACCTACACATAACATGTTCATAAACCAAACACTGTTATTAAACAACAACAAAAAATCTTTATTCCCCAAACCTACAAAACACTGTAAGATTTTACACTAAGGCACAACTCATAAAGGAAAAAAAATACTTATGCTCTGTGAAAGACACCATTAAGACAATGGAATGACAAGCCATAGATTCAGAGAAAGCATTGGAAAGTCATATTCAATACAGGACTTATGGCCAGAATAAAGAACTTCCAAAGGTTCTTAAAGAGAGAAATTAAAAAAAATGGATAAAGGAATTGAAAAGACCAAAAAATATACAGATTGTAAATAAGTACATAAAAATATACAAACTTAGTCATTCTATAAATGCAAATGGAAAACATAATCAGATACTATGAAACACTGAAGTTTGCTAAAATAAATAATTGGTAAATCAAGTTCAGACAGGTGCAGAGTACCTGGAAATCTTATGCATTTCTGTTAGAAGTGCAAAACCTATAGCCACTTTGAAAATATTTTCTCATTGTTTTTATAAAGTTAAACATATACTTACCATATGACCCAGCAATCCCACTTGTCCATATACTCCAAAAAGAAATGAAAACCTGTGTTCATACAAAAATTTGTAACACATGTTTATAACAGTTGTATGCATAATGCACAAAACCTAGAAACAACACAAACATTCTTCAGTGGGTGAATGGATAATAAAACTGTGTGGTGCTTCCATAACATGGAATATTACTCAGCAACAACAAAGAACAAACCGCTGATACTTGCTACACTGAAGATTTGTCTCAAAAGCGCTATGCTAAGTGAAAGAAATCTACGTTTAAAGGGCTGCAAATGGGGTAATTCCATTATATGGAATTCTGAAAACAGGCAAAAGTATAGTAGCCAGTGTTTGGAAATGGGATATTACTCTACAAAGAAGCAGCAGGAGAGAATTTTGTAGGTGATGGAACTGTTCATATCTTGACAGAGCAGTGGGTCCATGGCTATGTACTTCTGAAGACCAAAATGAATTTGTTTTTCAGCATATTAATTAAAATAATAATTTTACGAAAGGTTATATGAGAACTAAAGTTTATATTAAAAATCCCTGCCAGTTTCAATACCACGAAAAGCAACAGGGAATTAGAAGGAGACATAGCCCCAAAATGCACACATTATAATGCCAAAGGATTCAAGAGGTTCTCAGAACATCTTATCCTCGTGGACATCACAAACATCACTTGAGCTCCCCAGTATTCAGAATCCATCATGATATGGATCCCAAATGATTGAAACCTTTCACTTCATAGGGATACTGAAGGCCATTCTTTTGAATATTCTAGGGTTGGAAAGTGTCCCCCAAAGGTATGTGTTGGAAGCTCAATCCCCAGTGTCACCTTGCTGGGAGGTGGGGCCTAATGGGAGGCATTTAGGTCATGAACTCTCCACCCTCATGAATGGATCAAATACTGATTACCAAAGGACGTGAAGCCATTATTTCAATCTGTCTCCTGCTCTCTCTCTTACTTTCTGCCCTTCAGCAAGAAGGAGCTTGCAGGGCTGAACCCCTGATTGTGAACATCTCAGTCTCCAGAACCATGGACCAGTAAATTTCTATTCTTTATAAATTACCCGGGTTATGGTATTCTGTTACAGCAGCACAAAGCAAACTAAGATAAATATGAAAAGGAGAGAAAGGCCTTCTAATGGTGGGTGGTTCTTTTCTTGAAATAAGCAACTGGAGGTAAGCTAAGGATACATTTCCTAATTATTAATGCTGTTTTTCAATGTTTTACATCTTCCAAATGATCTGTAATGTAAATCAGTAACATTTGCAAGCTGAAAAAATCACATTTATTTTCATGAAATAATTCCTCATGTAAACTAAGATGCTCACTGCCTTGTTTCAAGCATTGTTATAAATAAGGTCCATGAAAGTGAACTTTCTGCTCCTTCAGATCCATCTGAGAACTAGATTCCACATGTATTTATCCCATTAAGTATTTTTAAATCTAAGTTATTTTACTCCCCAAATTCAATGCAAATTATTTTTCTTCAGGACAAGATATAATGATATATCCCTGACAGCATAGCTCTTATATTTCTACTATGCAAGAATTCTACCTTGCTTTTGACCTTTAAAAAGTTTTAGCACTTCTAATTATGTCTGCATGGCAAAAATTCTTAAAAATTAAAATGTATAAAACTGCATTCGGCGTAAGTTTAGAATGTAGGGCGACTTGACAACCTGACCTCAGTGGGATGAGTGTAGTGTAGTTTTTGTTCTGCTAGAAGGTGTAACAGTGTCATGTAATAGTGAGTAAAGATGCCTGGCCTGTCTCTCCTCTGTGGATCAAGAACCACACAGAGCTTCCCCAGGGCCCAGGGACAAACTCTTTGCCCATTTTAGTATGATCCATTACTGCTCTTTTTTTCTTCCTTGTTGCCATCTAGCACTTTAGGGAATATAAATTGAATAATAATTCATAATCCTCAATCACAGGGATAAGTATTTTCTATTAATCAGTGTGTAAAATTGAGTTTCAAAAGTCTTATGGTCTATGTTACAGGAAATGTCCATTTACTCCTGAATGGAAAATAAAATATTCTAGTGGTTTAAATATTTGAGTTAATAACAAGGTACCCTATAGAAAATAAATAATGGTTTCCAGTCATATCTAGTCAATATAGTTTAACCATTTTGCTAATAAAGAAGGCTCTTGGATCTATATGGATATAAAAGGAATAGAACAACCTCTTATTTTACTTTCCTCTTCATGGCTAGCAGGTCATTGTTCTTATAAGAGATCATGTGCTTTCAAAGAGTTGAACTAGTGGGGAATTGAAAGCAAAATAGTCGGGCAAAATAGTAGAAGATAAGTATAAAAATATTTGAAGATTATGATCGATATATATTTTTTAAATTCTGATAATACCATTGATGTGTTATAAGTATTTTTGAGATTAATACAGAATGAGAGAGTAAGATGGAAAATGAAAAATTGGCAATATGTTCCATGTAAGAGTTTTCTTATTAAAGCATCAAGTCCACCTACTTGACATTTGGATTGTAAAAATAATATAATGCATTATTAAAGGAGTGGTATGTCTCTCCTGAAGTGGATTCTGATTCAGCAAGAATAACTTATGCAACACTCATCTTGTTTCCTTATTTGATAATGTTGCTGGTCTGTTAAACAATGGAAATGTGTAACCATATATTTCCAACATACTATAAAATTATACAATTTTTTGGGGGGAGAGGTAAAAAATGTGGGATTGGTTCAATTAGGAGAGTTAGTAATTAGTTGAAATTCTAACACTAAAACTTACTAAGCAATTTTGTAACAGAAGAGGACTTTGTCTCCAACACTATCTTCTTAAAAATTTCTAGGTCTGCTTAAGAAATATATTCATTATTTGAAGATATGCAGAAAAGTTCAAGTTTGAGGTGACAGAATGAAAAATTCATAAAATCTCAAGGAGCAAAATCAACAGATTAAATTGTAACAAATAATAAAACAATTGAACAGTAAAACTAACTGTATAAGAACAAAATGGGAGGATGGTTAGAATATGTGTATTCCCTCAAAGTTCATATGTTGAGACTTAATCACAATGTTACAGTGTTAAGCAGTGGGACCTGCTGGGCATGGTGGCACCTACCTGTAATCTCAGTGCTTGGGAGGCTGAGATAGGAGGATTATAGATTCAAGGTCAGCCTCAGCAATTTAGGGAGACACTGTTTCAAAATAAAAAATAAAATCAAAAGGGCTGGGCATGTAGCTTGGAAGTAGAATACATCTGGGTTCAATCCTGAGTTCCAAAAAAAAAAAAAGAAGAGGTGTGTGATGGATTGTCAACTTGACTGGATCATGAAACACCGAAGATTATGTGACTTTGGGTGCACTGATGTAATGATTGGTTTATGTAATGGCAGATTGAAGGGGAAGTCCTGCCCTGAATGTAGGCAGAACAGTTCTGATAGGTGCAGGACCTGGATAAAATAATGAGAAAGCCACATGAACGCATGCGTGGTTCTTCCTGAAGAAAGCACATCTACTCTCACCTGAGATATTGGCCTTCACCATAATTTCTCTGGAGAGTTTCCTGGCTTTTCCATCTTGGACTGGGACTGAATTAGTGGTCGCTCTGATTCTGAGACTCCATTTCTTGGACCGCTCGACCGGCTGCTGGTTCCTCCGGCTCTCCGCGTGCAGCTAGCCACTTGGGACTATAGTGCTTTGGAGTACTGTAAGATGACTTGATAAATCCCCTTTTATCATTTACATGTCCTGTGAGCTCTGTTACTCTAGTGAACCCTAGGGTTCAACTGGAAGCTTCCATCTTGGAAAGGTGGCAACCTTTGCAGGCACTGGACCTTGTGGTGCCTCCATATTGGTATTCCCAACCTCTAGAACCATGGGAAATACATTTCTGTTGTTTATAAATTACCTAGTCTTAGGTAGTTTGTTTTAGCAATAGGAATGGATTAATGATAAAACTTCCAGAAAGGAAATGTAGAAGAGATCACTAAAAGTAAGAAAAATAGGCACAAACAGAAAAATATGGATGCTAAACAGATACTGCCATTGGGGAACATATAACAAACATGTCACACTTAAAATTACATAGATAGTTGCAATTTTCTGTGACTAGCATGTGGTTTCCTGTTTTCAATGTTATTCTGGAAAAATAATATTAAACCACAGAATATATTTAGAAATATACATCCAGTACTGTAAAGGATCTGGGTTTATTTGGCCTGGAAAGAGATGACTGTGGGTAGGCAAGTAGAAAGTCAGAATATCTGAAGGGTCACTGTATGGAAAGGCTGTTTGGCCCCAAGGGGTGGAAGTAGATTAAAGAAGAGCCTCTACTGAAAAATTGGCCTCAAGAATTAATCAAGCAGATTAAATTCAATATTAAAGAGTCTCCAGAAGCAATGGTTTCCTGGTAATTGGAATTATACAAAAGTAGATGGAGGACTCAGGGACAGAGAAGAGAGGGACTTAAAAGCAATTAGTAGAAAGGGGACTGGGAATATCATCACCTCTAATGTCTCTAAGTCACTCACTCAAAATGAAGGCCTCCTGGAAAGTTGTGTATGCCCCTCTTCATAGGCTCTTATGATGAAATACTAATGCATTATGGTATCTCTAAAATTTGATGCTTTTGATTTCAGGATATATATTTTATACACATATACTATATACATCTATTTACATATATGAGTTTGTATTTGATACAGATATAAAATATCCAAGGATGATTCATATTGGTAAGCTCTTATCTTTTATTTCTCAAATTAAAAAAATATTATAATTAAAGACCTGGCATACTAAGATGTGGTAGGAGAAAACGTGGCTTACTTTTCCAGAAATTGGAAACCTGTTCTCTTTTTCCACCTAGCTGATGTGTTCAGAAATATCATGCCCGAAGCCAATGAGATTTTATCTGAAGTAAACACAATTTCATCCTGAAATAGAATGGTCATGCTTTGCCTCAAAATTAGAAAAAAAAACATTGATTATTGTTTTGCCATACATACCTCCTTTTTGCCTCCTTCCATAACTCTGACACAGTATTTCACAGGACTTTTTCATAACTCTTCTATAGTATATAAAGTGAGTATAACATTGCATGAGTTTATTAAGTAAATAAAACTGGGCACACATATATTGTGTTAAAAGTACGTTCTTAATTTTTCTTTAGAAATGTAGTGGGTTGAATGGTGGCTCCCCAAAACACATCTACACAGAACCTGTGAACGTGACTCTATTTGGAAAAACTGTCTTTGCTGATGTCATTAAAAATATTGAAATAAGATCATACTGTATTATCTGCATGGACCTCAAATCCAATGACAAGTATCCTTATAAGGAAAGGAGAAGGTTTAGGCACTCAGGAGGAGGACATGCAAATATGGAGACTGCCGTGATGCTGCCACACCAGGAGCTAGAAGTGACAGGGGAGGATTCCCACCAAGCCTCTGCGAATGTGGCCCAACTGACAACACGATCTCAAACTTCTATTCCACAGAACTGTGGGAAAATAAATCTGTGTCACGTTACACTAGCAAGTCTGAGATGGCTTGTTCCAGCAGCTCTAGAAAACTAATGGAACCATCATTGGTATTTGACCCGAACCACCTTAGTTTTAAAATATGAAGATTCCATATTCACAACTCAAAGAGATGTATGTAGGTGTGTTGCATTGCCTGACACAGTAATAAACCTATCGGAAAGCCAGGATTTAGCAAGGGACATGAAACGCTTCCTCAGCCTCTTTGCAGAGATTGGGAGCTGCCTGGTAACCTGAAGCATTTATTCCTTTTTTAATGATGGCTAATTCTAACGACTCCTTCCTTAAGCCAAAGTATGTACCATAGAAACAAAATGTATGGAAGAATTTAAAAAAGTAACTTCAGCTGCTGGTCCTGGGACACCAGACAAGCTTGCTCACCTGTCGGTTTCCTTCATGTGCAAGGCACGGCTTCAATCTCAATTGTTAGGAAAGGAAAGTGAAATTCAGGTTGGTTTAAAAAAAGCCACTTCAGGCATGTTTTCATTAAAAAAAATCACTAGGCATACCTAAGTGTTCCAACCCCATGGCCAGTAATCTATCACACAGCTGCCACATCCTTTTAAATATTAAAATAATGAAATATGGAGTGGATGTGGTGTGGAAATAAAATTGGCAATAACAGTGGGAGAGGAATGAGAATTGATCTGGGGACATATACAAATTTTGTCAGGCATGCTGAGTGTCCAAATGAGATGGAAGGCCATTAATTTAGAAGAGCACCCAGCTACAAGGTAGATGATGGCTAGAGAGAAGTGAGTTTGGATTCTGAGAAGAAATAAAATGGCAAATTTGATGTTAAATTATTACTAATATATGCAGAGATCCTCAGAAATACTAATGGGGGGGATTGTGATGGTTAACTTTGTCTGCCAACTTGAAAGGGTTGTGAGGTTCCCGGATGCTCACTGCAATATTATTTCTGGGTTTCTAGAAGATATTAGCATTTGAACAGAGGCTGGAAAAAGCAGTGGTGCTGCCATCTTCCATGTGAGTGGGTCTCATCCAATCCACCGAGGCTCTGAATGGAGGGAAAAAAGGGCAGAGAAAGGGCAGATTCCCTCTCTGCATCACTGTTTGAGCTGGGACAATGGTCTCCTGCCCTTGAAATGGGACAGACACCATGGACACTCCTGGTTGTCAGGCTTGTACACTCAACCTGGGCTACACCACTGCCCCTTTCTAGCTTGTGGGTGGTAGATAGTTAGGTTGTGAGACTTCTCAGCCCCCGTAATCGAACGAGCCAATTCCTTACAATAAGTCTCTTTACCTACCTTTATATAAGTCTATATTATGGATTCTGTTTCTCTTGAGAACCCCAATAGAAGAATCTTATAGCTTAAGACATAAACAGATGAAGGCTGCCCCAGTAAGGATTTTGTATCTTTACAGAGTTTCTTATTAAAAAGTGAAAATGAAAACACATGAGCTTAGACAATAATTTAGACAAAGCTATGAGTAGAGAATGAATATGGTTAGGCATGCATTTCTTAGAAATAAATTTTAGATTCAGTTTCTCAAGTTTCATCATAAATAAGCTGACTATTTTGATTGGAATAAGATTGTGTTTATTGATCAATACATTTCTCTTTGCTTCTTAGGAATACTAGCTTAAACTAATGAATAGGTATTGAACCTTATTAAGGTTTTTTTTACACATCCATCAATATGTTAATTTTCATCTTTTCTCCATTAGTCTAATGGTTTGGTAAACGGATGGAAAACATTTGCCTTGGTGACGGAGTATTAATTTCTTTAATACACTTCTGGAAAAAATAGCTAATTAATAAAGAGCAATAATGGTCACATGTGAAATGACTCACTAGTTCTGTTGTTTGATATTTTTTTAATTTAGTACCAGAGCTTTTTCTGGATTTATGAACTGACTTTTCCTATGTTCAATAATCCTTGCTGTTTCTTAGAAACGCAGGTATATGTATGCTAGAAAGAATGCAGAAATAAAAACATTTAGGCCTAGAACATCGATGAAGGGATTTCCGGGGCAAATTTTCTGCAGTAATTTTTAAATTTATTTAAAAATTTGTTCCTGGGCAATTTTGATACTCTAAAAATATCAAGGAGATTAATTTTTAAATAATTGTTTCAACATATTTGGCCTCAAAGGTATTACACATCGTGCTTATGTTTAAAAAAATCCTAATACCCACATCATTCCTCATTTTCCTAAATAAACTTCTTTGGTTTTATTATTTATTTTAACAGTATATTTCTTCAGTAAATTGATTATATTTTAAATTAAGTTGTTTTAAATTCCATTTTATTTAAATCTTGATAACAGTTACTTCACTAAATTTAATGTTTGAGTTACATTCATTCATTGCTAATTTTTTCTCTTTTAAATAATGAAATCAGTTAATTTGGTTTCTCATGTGTTTATACACCTGTTCTTGTTTTATAAACATCAATGTGTACTTTCTTCTGTTATATTTTAAGTATTCTATAGCTGGAATTTAAGACATCTTGAAATTATTTAGAGGTACTTTTTGTTTAGCTCCAAATTGTTGAAAATTTCCTCAAACTTTTTAAATGCATTATTATTCCAGTGACAAATATAAATTTTGAATGACTGATCTGCATTCAGAATATGAGGACTAAAAATAATTCTATCCAAATGTCTTATTTAATTGTGCAAAATGCTCAGTAAATATCTAGTACTCAACCCAGAGTGGTACAAACAACAGTTCTAATCTACATTGTTGTTACTTTCATTATTCTCAGTGATCGTAATCTATACTTTGTGGTCTCTCAAAGTTGTTGACATTAGATATGTGTCCCAAAATTTCAGGGCATCTGTGAAAAAAATATACCTTTATAGTACAGATTAATTTAAAAATACTTTTACTGGCACTATTCCCATAACTAAAGTCTTTACCTTCTTGCTTTTTTTTAAGTATTTTTTATTATGAAAAATTGATGGTTCTAAGATATTCTCCCATTACAATACATTGCAAATAATTTGTTGTTTTTTTGTTGATGTTGTCCAATTATATGATTTTCCCATAAGCATTCTTTCTTCAAATCCCATGATTGGGCTACTCTAGCTTATTTCATTCTCAATTTCATAATAATATTATATAATATGAAAAGGACACCGGGACTTAATGTGAAATCCAATCAGCCCTCTGTAGCCTCTGTTTCCACAGGCACAGATTCAACCAAACACAGTCAGAGACTATTAGAAAAAAATATCTTTACTGAACATGTACATATTTTTTCTTTTCACTATTCCCTAAATAATACAGTATAACAACAATTTACATAGCATTTGCATTGTTTTAGGTATTATAAGTAGCCTAGAAATGATTTAAAGCATGCAGGAAGATGTGTATAGATTATATGCAAATACTGCACCATTTTATATAAAGGGCTTAGTGTCTATGGATTTTGGTATCTGAGGCAGAGGATACTGGAAACAATCCTTTACAGACACAAGGGGTGACTTTATGCTTTTACAGAACAACTTGTGCCGTGTTTTATGTAACTTCTCTCCTGCCACAAACACATTTGCAATTGATGGGAAGCATTGTTTTAACAAAATTAATTGCTTTTTAAAGGAAGATATTCTTTCTTAAATCGGGCATGTTTCTGAATATTTTAAAACTACCTGCTTTAAAGAACAGGATTGACATATATTTGTTGGGTTACTGCTACTATAGGAAGAATATAAAATAGTATCTAAAATTACTATGAAATCCATGTTTTATATAAGAAACCCACTCTGGGTGAATTAATTGAAATTTTGTAGCTTAGAATAAATAGACACTAACATAATGCTAATTGTGCTGTGGTGATAAATATTTCAAATGATAATTCTTCAATTACACATCTGGCTTTTAAGTGTGCTGAAAAGTGTCTTTTTCAAATAACAGAAAGATCCAAATTTGCTATTAAATTACTGCAGCAAGTGTGTACCATTTAACAGTCTACTGTGGAATAGAATAACATTCTGCTTAATGAGCACTACTGATTTGAAGAAAGCCTATATAATATGCTATCATTAATATGAGCAGTTTAAGATATGAATTGAAGAATCTTACAGAGGGTTTATCACTAGAAGTTTCCATAGCTTTGCATTAAAAATTAATTTCCCAAGCTGGGCATGGTGGTGCATGCTTGTACTCCCAGTACTTGGGAGGCTGACACCAGAGGATCCGTCCGGGTTCACGGCCAGCCTCAGCTACTTAGTGAGGCCTTCCGCAACTTAGTGAGACCCTGTTTCAAAATAAAGAATAAAAAATAGTGCTGGGGATATAGCTCGGAGGTAGAATGTTCCTGGGTTCAATCCCCAGTATCACACACACACACACACACACACACACACACACACACACACACACATAAATTACTAATGAAGCAAGTTTCTTGGTACTTAGGGAGGAACATGTGCAATGGCTATATAATTACATAAAAGATTATTAGTGTACAAATTGGACAACGCCTACCTTTAACTATATCTCCAACACTTTTGCTAACTACTCAGTAGGGCAAATTTGGAAACAAACCATGGAATAACATTGCAATTATAGCAAGATGAGTTGAAATTCATAATGCTGAGATTTTGCAAGCTAATTTTTATATACGAAATTTGTGACCAAGGATGTGGTCTCTTCAGGGATCACACACACCTGTCCTCAAATGTAGTCTGCTTTTTAAACTTCCCAAACCATTTTGATTATCAGCAGGTACAATGTGATCTTTTTCTGGCCAAGACAGTTAAATGTGCATTGATTTGGGGTCACTCTTTATCCTATAACATCAATTTATCTATTGTCAACTATGATGCTTTTGTATTTTATTTATGAAGTTCATAAAAATGAAAAAAGTGCCTCTAGTTATGGAGAGTCCCCCATTTGTAAATTCCACTGGGATTTCTTGCTGAGATTTGTGCATTCGGACTTGACAGGGCAGGGACGCTGAACATCCCTCAGGAATCTGTTCACATGGGGACATAGTGCCATGGGGTCTTTGAGCAGCAAGACTACACTTGGGACTCTGACTCAGTAGCACCAAAAGCCAACACAGAAGGCAGGCGTGGTGGCGCATGCCTGTACTCCCAGTACTTGGGAGGCTGAGGCAGGAGGAGCAAAGGTTCAAGGGTGAAGGGTGGCCTCAGCAACTTAGTGAGACCCTCAGAAACTTGGTAAGACCTTGTTTTGGAAAAAAACCAAAAAGGGCTGGGTGTGTGGCTCAGAGGTAGAACACCTCTCGGTTCAATTACCAGTACCAAAAAAAGAAAAAGAAAAGGAAAAAGAAAGAGAGCCTACACAGAACAAAACTTCTCACAAATTTTGAATTACTTCCCCTTTGCACTATACTTTACACACTTCGTAAGTACCCTCAAACTAGTATGGGAAGAGGTGGCAGAGAAGATACAAAGGGCTGTGAGTGATGAGGCTGAGCATCTTCCTCCTTGGCCCTGCAGACTCCACAGACTCAGAGCTGGTCTGAGCAGAAAGGGGAAGAAGACCATCCTGACGCGGCTGCTGGTGCGCTCACCCCTCAGAGCTGACAGATCTGCTCCATGGACACAAGCTAGTTAACCAGCAAATAGCAGAAGAGGTCATCCAAGGAGTCAGAAGCACATCTTCTGCTGGGACTGATTCCCCACTCTTTAGAAATAATACAGATTACTTGAAGAATAGAAAAACATCTGGATGAGATTCCTCCAAAACCATGAAACTATTTTCAAAAAGTCTTACAGAAAACAAGATAGGATTAAGTTTATACAGAATGTCTTAACTGTAAGAAGAGAAAGTTATCAGTTGAGCATTTGGGTTTTAACACATATATCATGTTGGAGGAACAGGTGAAAGGGCGAAAGGTCTGATCTTACTGGCGACACGTACTTTGTGCTCTGCACGCTGCCGTGTTATGGGGAAAAACTCCTACCAATGAGGGTATTTTGTATAATTAAAATGATGTTCTGTAATCATGCAAATGTAGTGAGCACTTTATTTTAAAGAAAGATTATTCTCAAGATGGGTCACCCGTCATTAAAACTGTGCCCTGTGCTGAGGTCAGCTGGTGCTTCATTTGCTTAGTCATCATCAATCATAGGGCATCCTGATGGTCATAAGATCCAGGCATAAGGATTTGAACCATGAGCACATTTCCCTCTTGGGGCCGCTCTGCATTCCCCAGGAAACCAGCAGTTACTATCAATCAATTGAGATTAAAGCGCAGCAGCAAAGAAAGATTCATGTCTTGGGGAGTCCGTATGGCGTGCTAATGCTAAGAAACCTGTGGAACTAAAATCCAAGTCTAAATCAACAGAAACAGAATTTCAGGAATATTTAATACTAGATCTAAAAAAAAACCTGTTTGTATTCACTAATGCTGCCAGTTTTAAATTGACAGCTTAATCTGTCACCTTCGGTGAGGGGATAAGAGAATAAAGTGGTTTTACTTCAAAAACTCAGCATCTGGATTGTATTAATATGGAATTTCTGCACTTTGATATAGAAAACTTTATCAGGCACACAGAAATCACATCAGAGGTTTTCTTGCTTTGTTTCTTGGTTGATTTATTTGTTTTCAGGCCAAATTGGATTCAAGGCAATAGCATCAAAGAAACACACAGCAGTTTCCATTGTAAAACACGGCCCACTGTGGGGTTTTGTATGGGAAAGTATAACATAAAATATTTGAGATAAAATATTCATGGATTTGGAGTTTGTTTCAGAAAGTCCGTAAAAGCCATGGAGCCATCCCTGAAAAATGTATATAAACATTCACAGTTCATTTCAACACATACAGATACCACCTCACGTGACTTCTAGGAGACCCATACAAAAGAAATATTTATAAAACAATGAATAAAAAATATGTGGAAAACCTAACAAAGAATGTGTAGAAAGCTTATGATTAAATCTAGCAAATGTTATAAAGATTTTTTAAAAAAGAAAAACTGTAGCTTACATCTGAGTATTAAAATATTTTACTGTTAAATACATAAATAAATTTAAAAATTTTGCAAAAAATTTCTCACAATAACAAATTTAAGAAAAAGTGTTACGATTGCAAGGAAACAGGAGCCTTACTCAGAATAAGTAATGTAGAATATATTAAAATCCGATCCAATTAAAAAACAAAAATAAACAGGTGAGATGAAAATACATTACAATGTGGAAATGAACTTCTACTAGTTTTTCACAGGTTTATTATGTGCTGGGAGCTCCTTAAGTCCTTAACACGTATTAATATATTTATTCCTTACAAAAACCTTTGAAACAGAGAAGGCTTAGGAAAGTCTCACATTAGAAATGGACTTACCTGAGATTTTGACACAGGTAACCTCCTCCAGTCTGGTACTCCAGGCATTACATTTGTAGGGGGTCAAAATGCACCCCCTAAAATGTGCACTTGACCACAAGGATTATTCTGAGCTGACACCATTTGACATCCGCTGAGGCAGGAAGATGCTTCCTCAGAGACCCTCATCTGAGCCAAAGCAGGGGCTCCTGAGAAATTAGAGCAGCACTAAATCCCCTCTACAAAGGGAGTTTCATGGACGTGAGGAAGAGAGTTGGTACCATGTCAGACCTGCACAAAACGCACACCTCATCCCATTTGTGTTCCCCACAGATCCACCTTTGCACAATTTGCCACCCCTAAAAATCCAACCCCCTCTTTCTGTCTGGTCACTCCTCCACAAATGTACTGTTCTTTGCTAAGGTGCTTTGTAAGCCTCAAGTTCTAACCGCTCCTTTGAGACAACCATCACTGAGCTGTGCTGCACAGAGTTCATCCCTCTGTCTGTCTGTCTGTCTGTGTTGTCAGTCCATCTTCTGTCTGGCCATGCTGCAGGGCTCTACCCAGGGAGCTAGGAAGACAAGGGAAAAGGGGGTGGTTTGCTTTTTTCTTCCTCTCCCTATTATATTCCTTCTCTATATAAAACTCTATAATTTAAAGTTGATAGGCAGAAAAGGTGTTCCTGAAATAGAAACACTCATGGAAATCATTTTGTATATATAAATAAATTAGAGTTACTTGACCGGTGTTAAGGATAAAGTAATCAGCTAGACATCTTCTTAAATAGAAGTCAGATGCTTTTAGTGTTTTACTTCAAATTTACTAATGACTTCTCATCTCCCTCACTGCTTTTTATTTTAGTTTTATTTGATTTTAATTGACGTACAATAATTGTATATCTTACCGGATACAACACATAGAGTATAATAATCAACTCAGGGTGATAAGCATATCCAATACTTCAAACATTTATCATTGCTTTATGGTGAAACATTCAAAATACTCTCTTGTAGCTATTTTGAAATGTACGATATGTTATTATTAATTATGGTCATCCTGTGGAGCAAAAGAACCACCAAATTTAATCCTTCCAATTGTAGCTTTGTAACTCCTCCTTGTCTCCTCCCCAGTTATGGTCACATTAGAATAAATACAACATATCCGTTATTAGAAACTCTTAGGTGAAAGGGAAAATGTGACAGAAATAACAGAATTTCTAAAATATAGTGACATTAAAATAACTCTATATCAGGTTAGGAGATAGTGTTAAAATGGTGCTTAGAAAAAAAGTCATAGCCTTAAAATTTATATCAATCAACATAAAATAATGAAAATAAATAAAATTTCCAATGGGAGAAGCTAGAAAATAAACAAAAATAAGTTATAATAAAGCACAAGGAAATAAATAACAAGGGTAAAAAAAGAAATTAACTAGGTAGAAAAAAATGAGAAACAGAATATTAAGGTTGTAAATCAAACCCTCATTAAAAATGATCACAAAATTAATACATTATTGCTTAATTTAATCAAGAAAAGATAGGTTAAAACAAAAGTATAATAATTAGGAAATGACCAAAGTAACACTATCAATACAAAAAATGTTAATTAAAAATTTTAAAACTATTTTGCCATTCCTCTATACAAATAACTTTGAAATTTTACATGACCTTCCATTACCTGGGGACACATGGCTTATCAAAATTGATCTTTACAGAGATGAAAATGTTGAAAAGATACATAGAGAAAAAAATCAAGGAAGCAGCTGTAGTGCCGGGGGTTCTACCAAGAGGAGGAAGCAAGCCAATTCAACGACACATACATTGTTTTGGATAATAGAAAATAGATAACAATGTATACATTTGATTGAAAAATAATCAAATATAATATCAGTACCTGAACCCAATAAAGATAATGCTCCAGAAAAGGAACTTTCAGATGAATAATTCTCATCAATATTAGGGCAAAATCCCACTTTGCAACCATTATTCTAATTCATTTAAGGATTATCAATAAATGCTAAATCTGAGGCAAGGGATTATATGATATGATTAAAAGCTGGAAATATGCAACTCTCAAAGTGTCTCAATAAAGACTGCGTGCTATTTGTTGCAGGTCAAGTAATAAATACAGGTCAAACAACAATAAAAATACAATGCAGTATCTAGATCAGATTATCACGTGTGTAGCCCTAGTAAATGTCAACAGGGGATCATGTGCCCCTGGATACATGGAAGATGTGATAGCACTTTCATAGTATAACCAGGGGTTCTCTAACCTTAACCCAATCATTAGGGAGAACAAAGACAAACTCAAATTGAGAGACATTCTGCAGAATAAAGGGCCTATACTCTTATAAACTATGAATGTTATGGAAAATTAAAAAAAAAAGATTGAAAAAGGATCTCAGGTTAAGGAAGAGGAAAGTTAAATGAGCTACCTAGTCCTGAATGGGATCTTCTAATAGAGGAATAAAACACTACAAAAGATGTTGTTGGAACAATTCCAAGAAACTGAAATATGGACTCTCGGTTATGTGAAAGTATTGTTTCATTGTCATCTGAGTTTGAAAATTCTTCTGCGATTCCTGATACGGGGAAGCACAGAGTGAAATCGTAAGGGATGAGGACATAATGCATGTTACTCAGTCACTGAAAGTAAAAAGAACTCAATATTTATATTTTCTCATGTAATATATACATAATCTAGCATATATAGATGCGTAACTATCTAAGAAGGATGAGAAATAAAATTTGGTAGAATATTAAAATTTGGTGAATCCAAGTAAATAACTATTTCCTTCTTGCAGTTTTTCTGCAATGTAAAAAAGAATTTCAAAATATTTGATATAAAGCATAAAATTAAACAATGGAACATTTTTCCAAAGGTAATTTGACAAAAATATGAATGTATGATGAGTTTTTATAATTCAAAGAATTAATACACTGATAAGAGAGGGAAATAATGGATGTGAATGAAGATTTTATGAAAGGAAATAAGTCACTTGCATATAACCCTAATATTTTTTTCTGTAGAAATCAAATATATAAAAATAAAAATAAACTTTTATCAACCAAACTCATGAGCTTGATGCTTTGTTTTTTGTTCATGCTGAAGTAGCTGGAAAGGATGGTGTAGATGGTGCTGTAGGGCTTAACTTTCAACTAGCTTTGAGAAAAGCAATTTGGCAATATTTATCTGGGCCATTAAAAATGTTTACATACTCAAGTCCATTAAGCCTGCTTCTGTAATTATTTTTTAAATAAAATGATCTAGAATGCAATCAGGAGTTGGTATCTAAAGATGTTCATTACACCACTTTAATAATATGTAGGAAATAAGAATGTGCTACCTATTTGTTGATTGGCTATTACATTAGGTTGATCCAAAACAATGTAAAATAAAAGCAGAGCAGATTTTTAGGAAGAGGTCTACACTTACATCTCTACATAAGTTTTTTAATAAAATAATGGAATATAAAATTTTCAAAATATCAACTTTTGGATATAACTCAATTACTATTATGACCAATGTATTTCCTTATGTCAAATAAACTACATAGTATTAGCAAACTATCTTTGTACCTCTGTATAGAGAGGTACCAATTGGAAAGAAAATTTGTTTCATTTAAGAAAGAAGTATGAAGAAAAAATTAAATGGTATCTATATATGAATGGGAGTACCGCATGTCTTCTCTCAGTAGAAATATAACTCAAATGGTTCAGAAGACCATAGCTATGTGCAAGAAGCAAGGTCAAGGGGGAATGCCACATTACACTAACATTCTTGCAAACACAGGCCTAAGTATATCCAGGAACACAGATGACATTCAATCTAATGAAGCAGAGCGACCTTGCACGAGGCGGTTGTGTTGGGACACTCACACTTGACACAGTGCATCTCCTACTTCTGATGTCGTTAACCACATGATGTACAACATGTGAAGCAAAGCAAGTTGCAAGTGGTCATAGAATGCATAGTCAAGTCAGCCTGCCCTTGAGGAAAGGCCAGGTAGAGTGTGGGTACACCTGGTGCAGTGGACAAGGCTGGGGTAGGAGACATTCTATGGCACATAGTAAGCAGGGGATTGCTTTAAGCAAGGAGCACAGGGGCCTCATGGGCAAAGACTGTATGTTAATTGCATGTTATTGAATACACACTGTCTGCCTTATTCTACATAGTGATATGGCTACATGGTAAAGAATATAGATTGCAAAATGGTAGAGCTCATTCTTCTCTATGTATGCATACAGAGCAGAGTTTCGCCTTGCTTACTCTAAAATTGATCGCATTGAAAATAGTTGAATCCACAACTATTTGAGCAAATGGTTAGGAGGAGAGCAACAGATAACACCAATATCTAAATTTATGACTATCTATAATTATGTTTCCTTTTATATGCTACCTAATGTATAGGGCATGGAAAGCACAGAAATAACTAAAAGATAATACTTGCTTCAAGAAAATTGAAGTCTGGGTATATGTGTTTTTATTTAGCACATTATATTTACATTCATACATATGGGCATGCATACATAAAGGTGTGTATTCAAAGGATGGTGTATACCCTTATCCCTGTTAAATCTGTTCCTATTATCACTCTATCTTCCTGAGAATGGAGAGAACTATTGAGAAATAATTAATGTTCTCCTTGAGAATACTACATTAGATGATAGAAAAGAGTTCCTATCTATATCTAAGCTTCTTATGGGAGAAACGAGGTTGTGAAAAGTGTACCTATATCTTGGGAAATGTGCATCATAGGCATATTTGGCAATAAAAACAGGGATTATTTTTAGTGTGAAGAGTTTTACTCTGGATAAGCAAGGGGATACCTTACAGGACAACATACATCATACACCAATACTTCCAAAACTTTAATATGTACGCACATTCCCTGGGCACCTTATTAAAATTCAGGTGTCGCATTCTTCTGGGCAAAGTAGAGGAAAAAAGAGACCAGACTTTTGCTCCTACATTAATAAAAAAGGTTAAATATATGTAGGACAATGTTTTTCCAAGCACTTGGCAACTGACAGTTGACAGTGATCTTTGGGAGATGTGAAGTTGACTAAGGTGTGTGTTCAATTGCCCAGTTGACAGGTTGAACAAGTTCCTAGTCTGGCACAGGTAGGATGAACCCAGGCAGAGTCCAACCAACACCCGGAGGAGGAGGCGGGGTCCAGGGGAGTGAGGTGAGGATGGAAAGTTTCACAACACCGAGCACTGGAGAGGAGAGAGATGCATGAAACAGAACTCTAGAGACCTGGAGAGGACCATCCAAAGTATTCATCAAAATACCGATCAACTGCACGTGTGAAGTACTACATGAGATTAGAAAAAAAATCCAAAAACATTTGCAGGAACCTACTTGGATCTCATAGAATGAAGGATAGTACTGTTCTGGAAGACCCCAAAATTTCCAGTGTATTTGGTAGAGTGTTTGGAAAGGTCTTGCCTTAGAAGTGAAATAAAATATCCCTAGATTAAATACTTCTCTGGTCCCTCCTAATAAATCTTAAAAGCAATACTGTTAAAGGTCAATCTGTTCCCAGGTAATTTAAATGTGTTCCAGAGCACAGCTCAAGAATATTTATCGGAATACAGAAATATTTATCAGCCAATAAGTTAACATTCACAACATATGGTATTCCATTAAGGATTTCCAGCTATGAAAAGAAGCAGGAAAATGTAGCTCAAGCAAAGAAGAAAATGACCCAGATCTAAACTCTCGGATCATTGCCACACACAGCAGAACGAGCCGGCAGGAACAATGAGCCAGGAGTTATCATGTCCAATTCATCCTAAATGTGCTGTAGAGACATGAACTATATTAGAGAGACCCGATTCAGACATGCAGACATGGAAACTACCATCTCCACTCTGGAACAGGTTATAGTAGATTCAATATTGCAGTAGTACACATTAATAAACTTGAATTGGTAGAAATAGAAACTGTCTACAACAAATCACAGGGAAAATAAGTTAAAAAGTAAGAGTGTCAGTAAGCCTCGGGAAAACTTTAGGCAGCCTAACACATGTGTAACTACTGATTTCCTGAAGGAGAGAGTAAGCAGAAATATATTTGAAGAAATAATGGCCTGAAATTTCTCCATATTTGGTAAATACTGGAAATGGACATATTCAGGAATCCCCAAATCCCCAAGCATAAGATCATTATAAAAATGTATGTCATAGTGAAGTTGATCAAAAGTAGCGAAAAGCCACGCATCATAGAAGCAGACAAAGAAAGCAGACATGTTATGCGCAGATGAATGAAGATACAAAGAGAGGGCTGGGGTCTTGCTTGGCGGTAAAATGCGTGGGTAGCACGTAAGCGCCCCGAGTTCAACCCCTTCTTGGCAGTGCAAGTGGCGAGACTGTGGGCATCGATAGACTGCAGACAGCACACAAGCAAGTCCATCTGAAACTGTTCACCAAGCCAAACATGGATTTCATTTAAAAAGAAAAATAAAGATATCTTTCAGACACAGAAGCTGACACTAGTCACTAGCAAAGTCTCAGTTTTAAAAAGGAAGCTACTGAAGAAAGTCTTAGGGAGCAGAATAATAGTATCCAATGGAAATTTGGGTCTCCATTAAGGAAGGAATAATTTCATAAATGGTAACGACATGGGTAAGTGTGCACATTATTTTTCAACTGTACAACAACAATAAAATTAAAGCCTAGTTATTGGAAAGCTATGGTGCCTTATGGGAGTATAAAGATTACTGTTGCTAATGTGGCAGACCTCACAAAATAAGCTGAAGTCCTTCAGATTTAACACCTAGGGTCCCCTAGAGAAACTGCCCAGGACTGAAGACTCAAATCATGCTCGAGTTTCCAGTTTACAGGACTGCCCTGCAGATTTTAGACTCAGCGGTCACTACAACCACACGAGCCACACCGCTTCTTTAAATCCTATTATACCTATTTCCATTGGTAAAGAAAGTTCTAAAAGTCTATGGAATTGCTTGGCCAAGAGACACCAAATATAACCATGAGTTACTCTAATGAAATACTTTTTAAACAGCAAGTTCTGGGGAAAGATATACTTCCTACCTTAAAATATCTTTATCAAGATAACTCATATTATAACATTGGCAGTTTGCTCATAACTGCAAATGGGGAAAGAAATGGATGAGATCAGGGCTTCCAGTTCCCAACTCAAAACTATGTTGTGATTTGGTTTTAGGGACCTCTCCCCCCTACAACACCGTATAGGTCCATCATACTGATGACATCATGCTGGCTCAAACAATGTGTATATATGAGATTATACCAACATCATTCTCAGTGCTACATGGCGGGGGGAGGTGGGAGGGAGGGACACCAAGAGCTGTGGGCATGTGTGTTAACACCAAACTGATACTCATTGTGATGTGAGACTACAATGCACCAATAAAAACATATATAAAAAAAGAAGTAGCAAGGAATCTAGACTTATTGGTAAGATGTTTTACATGCTAGAAAGTAGGAACTAAATTGGACTAAAATTCAGTGGGTTTCTCCTCACTGAAACTTCTAGGTCCAGTGGTCTGGGCAGGTTGGGACATCGCATCTTAGGGGAAGGGGAAGTTGTTTCACCTGGCCACTCGGCAACTGAAACAGAGGCATGATGCCTGGTGGACCTCTTTGAGTCATGCAGACAGCACACTGTTCATCCATCGGGTCATTAGCGGGAGGAGGCTCAGCACGGGTCCTCCAGGTTGCTGCGTGAGGGAGGTGCGTGTCACTTGACCACAGTATGCAGCAGATCCAGCAGCGCCCAGAGTGTCAGTGGAAAGAAGGATGCTGTTCGTCGGCTTTAGCAGGCCCCTGTGGGCCCTGAGTCCCAGCCTGGGCTTTAGGATTTTAGTATCCAGCATCCTGGTGCTTAGAAGACACTGGTCAGACGTCTTTGTAGGTAACTTTTTACTATGCTTGTCAAAGAAAGGAATTTGCTCAGTGTTTTTTTTTTTTTGTAGGCCTTGTAATCCATCACTATTATATTATACTTAAATATTTCAACTTCATATATAAGAAGTTTGTTATCTTTTATTTTTAATTGGCATATAGTTTTTGTACATATTTATGGGGTAGAGTGTGATAATTCAGGACGTGTATAAAATATGTAATGATAAATTAGGGTAACTAGAGTCTAGGAAAGGGGGCGGAGAGGAGACAGAGAGAGCTTGGAAAACAGGCTTCAAAATACAGTTAGGGAAAGCGAATTAGTTCTAGAGCTCTAAAGCCCAGGAGGGTAACTATAGTTACAGCAATTTATTATAGATTCCAAAATAACTAAATTCTGAAGGTTTCCAACACAGAGAAATGATAAATGTTTGAAAAGATAGTTACTAATGTTTTAAAATTTAATTATCAATCTTTTCACTAATCACTACTATTTAGAATTTAAATGTAGGGTTTTAATAAATATAATTAATACATAGGAAAGTTAAATTTTCTCTTAGAGTGAAATTAAAATTGCATGTGATATTCAAATGCCTTGGCCAAACTCTTACCACTTCAATTTACCTTACATGACCACAGATGGACAGGTGACCCTTTCTCTATGTCCACTTCTATCTCCAGACGGAAGGAGAGGTGACCCTTTCTCAATGTCCACTCCTATTTCCAGATGAATGGAGAGGTGACCCTTTCTCTATTTCCACACCTATCCTCAGAGAGCCAATCTGGATCTGAGAATGAAATTTACAGTAGAGAAAATGCTCAGCTCCACAATATCACAAAATTGTAGTTGCCTGAATCTCCTTCTTGACTCAACTCAGGCTCAAAAAGATGGAGGGACGATTCATCTATGCATAAAAAGCAACCAAAAATGTATTTCACTTGATTCTTTAAGAATTTAAAATATCATATACTGCTTTGATCAATTAATTCTCACTCTATGAGCAAGCGGCATCTATTTAAACTTCGATCCTACAGTGCCATGTTGTGTCAGGCTCATCATAAAACAGGAGACTTTGCAAATAGCTCCCTAAACAGTTTTCCTGCACATAGAGAGCTGGCCCCTTCCTCTGTGCTGATCCACCTGCACCATTGCCCCCAGCTCCTTGGTGTATTTAGAATTCATGGGACTTTTGCTTTGTGGAATTTGATCCTAATTACTTTACAGCAGCCTGTAAATCTGTCCACACATGTGGTACATTTTTTCCTCACTCCCAGGGATCAATACATATCTCCAGGGAGATGCTCCGTTCCTGGGCCAGCTCTTCTTTGGTTGCCTACATTAAGGTTCTTGTCACAGTGAGAGGCTCTAATGACTTTTACCACCACGCACTTATGTTCACACCATTTGAAAAGCAGTTCCCAATTCTTGGGCAATTGGTCAAATGCTTTTTAGGCTATTTTCTTCATAAGTGGATTCTCTTCAGTAATAAGGAGCCCAGAGTCACATGAGGTACTTAGTATATACATTTTAGAGTCTTTAAGAGCATTACAAAATAATATTACACACCCATGTATAAATTGAAATTTTCAGTAGCTCTAAGTTATCAAAATGGGTTTGACTTTTATTATCATTGTAGTATTTTTAGTGATCTCTATAGAAATTGAACAGATGGCTTCGTGTTATAATGGAAGAACAATTATCATTAAATGGGTAATGATCTACAACATGTGAGAAAGAGAAAAATAAAATTATTTTTATAGGTTTTGACGAGACATTGCTTTCATGTATAGGTAATAATTCTGTGCACTGCTTTATAACTCTTTTGGGGGAAAAAAAGGCAAAAAGTAGCAATCAGAAGTAGATGCAGTTTCACTCATACTACCATGAATTGTGGAGCAGGTTAACCTCCTTCAACATGGAGACAAGAAAAAGAAATAAAAAGTAGGTGGATTTGGAATGAGAAATAAAACTTTGCTCACAGAGGAAATGTACTTACTCCTTGCCCAGCTTACATCGTCAGTCCTGTAAACAAATAAGCACAGGAAAGTTTGGCAAAGCTGTCAAATCCACATAAAAGCAGCACCGAAGAAGGAAGTCTCTTATAGGTTGTTGGCTAGGTGCAAGTCACAGAAAAATGTTTTGGAGAAATTTGGAGGCAGCAGGATGGAAGGAATCACTACAGGAACATTTAAGCAACTCTTTTTCAGTAACTGCCAACAGCCAGGCATTGTCCTTGAGCATAAAAACCAGTGCATGCTTGTAGCAGAGAGAGGAGTGACCAGGAGACAGAGCCAGAGAGTCCCCACCCCAATATTTCCTGGGCTTATAATACACTTTGGGTTCTTGCCTCCTCCACACCACACACTCCACCTGAACTCCAGCCCTTGACACCACCCCTGGAAACCTACAGCTGCCACGGCCATGGCAGAAGAGCTTGCAGGATGACTACAGATTAGTGTTACAGGAAGGAGAGATAATCCACAACTCTCATAAAAATGTTAAATTCGCCCATCTGGGATATTGTAGCTGCTGCCTCTTCTGTTTGTAACTCTTGGGCACTGGCCGGATAGCATGCTTTCCAGGGACCATTCATTTTATCATCATATTGATCTGAATGTATAATGTTCTTTCTCATTTCCCAGCTCTTTCTTTCTTTTCTTTCTTTCTTTCTTTTCTTTTCTTTCTTTCTTTCTTTCTCTTCCTTCCTTCCTTCCTTCCTTCCTTCCTTCCTTCCTTCCTTCCTTCCTTCCTTCCTTCCTTTCTTTCTTTCTTTCTTTCTTTCTTTCTTTCTCTCTCTCCCTTCCTTCCTTCCTTCCTTCCTTCCTTCCTTCCTTCCTCCCTCCCTCCCTCCCTCCCTCCCTCCCTCCCTTCTTTCTTTCTTCTTCTTCTTCCTCCTCCTCCTTCTCCTCTCTCTCTCTCTCTCTCTCTCTCTCTCTCTCTCCTTATTTACTTATCTTTCTTTTTTTTTTTACTGGGGATTAAGTCCAGGGGCATTTTACCTCCAAGCCACACCCCTAGCCTTTTTTAATTTTTGTTTTGAAACAAGGTCTTGCTAGGTTGCTGAGGGTCTCGCTAAATTGCTGAGACTAGTCTTGAACCTGAGATCCTTCTGTCTCAGGCTGCCAAGTGCTGAGATTATAGGCATGTGCCACCATACCTGGCTATTTCCTCTCACTTTCTATTGTTCTTTCTGAAACACTAATTTCACAGCAAACTTCCCTACCCTTTCACCTCTTCAGCAAACACTGCACAAATCTCACCTTAATTGAAACATCATACTCTGCTGCAAATGAGTCTGTCTTTTCTCACCCTCAACACACATCAGGTCAGGATGTGGTCCTGGCCTCTACTAACTGTCCCTTGAAATAACTGAGTATTAGTCAGTGTATTGGACAGGGTTCACTAGATTAACAGAATACACAGAATGAGTATATTTGAAAAAAAGGGATTTATCAGATGGGCTTACAGTTTGAAGCAATGTAGTCCCAGGTTCTGACTGCACGTGGAGAGTCAGAGGAACCAGTAGCTGGTCGAGCGGTCTAAGAGCTGGAGTCTTAGGATCGGAGCAACCACTAATTCAGTCCCAGTCCAAGACGTGAAGATCAGGAAGCTCTTCGGAGAAACCATGGTGAAGTTTCAGTTCCAAGAGCTGGAGGCCGAGAAGATCAAGAAGCTCTCCAGAGAAAGGCGAAGCCGGCGGCCGACGATCTCAGGCGAGAGCAGATGCATTTTCCTCGGAAAGAGTTGCACATGCTCTATGCGGCTTCTCCCTCTTTTATCTAAGTCCGCACCTATCAGAATCCTGCTGCCTACATTCAGGGCAGGGCTTTCTGTTTAATCTGCTGTTACACACCCAAAATCACATAATCTTGGGTGTGTCATGATCAGGTCAAGTTGACAACCTAGATTGACTATCACAGTCAGACAAACTCATGCAGAGATATCAGCTCTTGTTCCTCTACCCAATTCCTCAAATTTCCCTTTAGAAACACATTCTCAGAGCACCACCCAGATCCTTTAATTGCAAGACTGCCTCCTGTCTTAGATGTTAAATTCCTTAGTGTGTCAGCCCTCTAGTTCTCCCTCCTGCAACCTTCAACAACTTGCAGTCACATTTTCACACATCCTAGGACTTCAATATGATGGCCACTCCATTTGTAGAGGAAGAGTTTCTCACTCTTCCTCCACAAATTGAGATATCATGATTCCAACTCTAGCCCTCTCCACTTTGGATGAGTTTACGATATATATCACCACACCTAAAAACTTCCAGTTGCTAAATGTTTATGGAAAACCGGGATAGCTCTTCAGGCTTTGGCCACTGACTCCCAATCTGAGTTGGGTATTCTCAGCCATTTACGTATGTTTTCTCTGCATCAATATCCATGCATATGAGACAACTGTCCCAAATATTTTTGACTCAAATTTCTCTACCTGGTATAATTTTTTCTCCTCCACACAGATTAAGAAACAATTTATCTGCTAAGAATTATCAGACCTGTACTGAGTCATAGAGGAAAAAAAATCAATTAATATAATCCACCCAACACCCACTTTTAACAAAAGTTATCAGCAAACTGGTGAAAGTTTCTTCTTCTTCTTCTTCTTCTTCTTCTTCTTCTTCTTCATCTTTTCTCCTTTTTTTGGAACTGGGGATTGAACACAGGGGTATTCTGCTTCTGAGCTACACTGCCAGCCCCATTTTATTTTTTATTTTTAAACAGGGTCTCTAAGATGCTGAGGCCTGCTGTGAACCTGCAATCCTCCTGTCTCAGTCTCCCAAGTACCAGGATTAAAGGCATGTGATTACCATGCCTGGCTCCAATACTTTGCTAGATAAAGAATATCTGCGAAAAAAAAGTCTACAGCTAACATTACATTTAATGGTAAGAAACGTGAAGCTTTTTCACTAAGATCATGAACAAAGCAAGAACGTATACTTTAATAGATTGTTTTCAACCTCATATTGGAAGTACTAGCTAATGCAATAAAATAAAAGGAAATAAAAATATACAGATTAGGGGAAAATTAAGCTTTCTTTGTTTAAAGATGACATGATCATCTATATAGAAAATCAAAAAAATTAAAATCAACAACAAAATTCCTGAAACAAAGAAGTCATTACTACAAGCTGGGCATGGTAATACATGCCTATAATCCCAGTATTTTGAAGGCTGAGACAGGAAGATCACAGGTTTGAGGCCAGCCTCAGCAATTTAGTGAGACCCTGCTTCAAAATATAAAATAAAATGAGGCTAGGAGTATAGCTCAGAGGTAGAATGCCCTTGGGTTCAATCCCCGGTACTACAAAAGAAAGAAAGAGAGAGCGAGAGAGAGAGAGAGAGGGAGAGAGAGAGAGAGAGAGAGAGAGAAGGAAGGAAGGAAGGAAGGAAGGAAGGAAGGAAGGAAGAAAGAAAGAAAGAAAGAAAGAAAGAAAGAAAGGAAGAAAGTCAGTACTCCAAGGCTATAGGATACAGGGTTAATATACAAAAGTGGATATCTTTCCTATAAACCAGCATGAACAAGAGGAATTTGATTTTAAAAACACAATATCATCTACATTAGCACCTACTCAAAATAACAAAGCTTCAGTTACAAACCTAACAGAGCTTGTACAAAAGGTTTATGAAGAAAACTATGAAATTCTGATAAAAAAATAAAAGAACTAAATTAATGAAGAGATAGTCCATGTTGATAGATAGAATCATTATTGTCAAGACATTTTTTCCTTTCCAAATTGATGTATAGATTCAATTAAATACCAATCAAAATCCCAAGTTATTTTCTAGATATCCACAAACTGGTTCCAGAGTTGATATGGAGAAGAAAAGGATTCAGAATAGAATCAGAATATTGAAGAAGGACACAATTGGAGTTCTAACACTAATATCATCTAATTTCACAACTTACTGTAAAACTACAATAATTGACACAGTATGGTATTTGTGAATTAAAAGACAAATAGACAAATATAATAAACTGATCTTTGACAAAGGAACAAAAGAAATGAAAGGAGAAAAATGAGACTTTTCAATGAATGCTGCTGGAACAAGTAAACATCTATATGAAAAAAATGAGTCTAGAAACCATTTTACACACTTCACAAAAAGTAACTCCTAATGAGTCACAAACCTAAAAGTAAAACCCCAAAGAGTAAAACTAGAATATTAGACAGGAGAAAATCTAGAAGACCTTGGGTTTGAAAATGGCTTTTAAGATCCAAGGGCACAATCTATGAAAGAAAGAACTTATAAACTGGACTTTGTTGAAATTAAAAATTTCTGCTCTGTAAAAGATACTGTCAAGACAATAAAACATCGACATGGACTAGGAGAAATTATTTGTAAAAGGCATGTTGGATAAAGGATTATTATACAAAATAAGCAGAAAACACTGGAAATTCAACAATAAGAAAAATGACTATTAAAAATGCCCCAAAGATTTTAGCATTCTTCTTACCAGTGAAGATATAAAGTTGCCAATTGTGCACATGAAAAGATACTCCACATCATACACTTTCAAGGGAATGCAAAATAAAATAACAAAGAGAAACCACACTATACCAATTAGAATGGCCAATATATACGGAATGGGGGTGGGAATTGGGGGAGGGCTAATCGACCGATTTGTGCATGTATGTATACTTCGACCACCCTGAAACCCATAAAGATGTATGATTACAATGCACCAATACAAAAATAAAAAATAAATAACAATAAAAATAAAAAATAAAAAAAGAATGGTCAATATATGGAACAGTAACAATACCAAATTTTGGCAAGAACATGAAACAACAGAAACTCTTATTCACTGATTATAATAAAGCAAAATGGTACTGCTACTTTGGTTGATGATGATTGTTCCTTACGAAACTAAACATTTGCCATATGATCCAGTAATCATATTCTTTGGTATTTACTCAAAGGAGAAAAAAACTCATATTGATATCAAAAGTCACATTTGAATGTTTATAGCAGCTTCATTTAAAATTGTCAAATCTTAGAAGCAACCAAGATTTCCTTAAGTAGATGAGTGGATTTCTAAAAAGATCTGTGGTACATTCAGATAATGAAATATTATTCTGCACCAAAAAGAAAAGAGTGATCCAGTTATGAGAAGATATGGAGGAAACGTAACAGCATATTAAGTGGAGGAAGCCAATTCACAGAGGCTGCGATTCCAACCGTTTGATGTTGTAGAAGGGGCACAACTTTAGAGACAATAAAAAATTATTAGTGAATTCCAGGGACTGGAGTAAAAGAGAAATGGACAAGCAGAGCTGAGGGTTCACAGGGCACTGAAACCACTCTGCAGGACACTTGCATTGTGGATGCATGTCATCACATGTTTTTCTAAATCTATAGAATATGGAACACCAAAAATGCACCCCAATGTAAACTGTAGACTTTAGTTGATAACAATGTGCTAATGGAGATTCATCAATTATAACAAAGATACCATTGTTGTGGAGGTATGGCTTATCAAAGGGTCTATGAAGCATGAGAGAAGGAGGTATGTGGGAAAGGTCTGTACCTTCTGTCCATTGTGAACCTCAAACTGCCTTTAAAAAGTCCATTAAAATTATAACACTGTAGCAGAGCATGGTGGTGCATTCTCCCTAGAACTTGGGAGGTTGAGACAGGAGGATCAAAGGTTCAAGGCCAGCCACAGCAACTTAGTGAGACTCTGTTTCAAAATAAAAAGAATAAAATAGGGCTGGGGGTGTAGCTCAGAGGTAGAATACCCTCTGAGCTCCATCCCCAGTACCACACACAAAAAGTTATAACATTGTAAAGGGTGGGGTTAGAATCATTAAAACTTGGTGAGTCACAGTGAGATGAAACAGAGCATGTACCATATGATCATCTGCCGGTCTGCTGGGTATGCCACTCACTGGGTTGGAAATCACAGACTCAGTAGATTTCCCAGGAGACATTTTGGTTTCTCTTGGATGCATGGATTAATGGTACCTGAAATGTCCCATTGAGGCACAATAGTCAACTGCAGGTGTTTAACAGATAATTGTGAGTTGCCTAGAGGCAACTCAGTTGCCAAAGAAAACCCAGATAACCAGGACTCACAGGGAAGTGGCCTTGATTTCATGGCGAAGGTGAGATCACCCAAGAATTGCACATACCTGAGTGGAGCAGATGGGTTAAGCGAGAATCCGGGAAACAACGGACATTCAAGGGTTGAAGAAAAAAGGACCCTCAAAGGAAAGGGAAATAACAGAATTAAGACCAAGAAAAGGAAGTTTTCTAAACCACATGATTGAATGAGTTCCAGAGCATAGTTTTATCTACAAGCATAATTCTGAAGGAAAGAAAAGAGTTTTGTTCAAGACAATTCTTACTTTGAGATATCGGTGAGATATCCAGTAGGATGTGTCAAGCTAAAAGATGAAAATTCAATCCTAGAAATGTCTAGTTCAAATGGACATTGGTAAAATAATTTATTTTAAAATATTTTGACGCACAGAATACATGGAAAGATAGTCTGAGTTCCCGTAAATACTTTATTCATCTTCTTCTAATTTTAACATCTTACAGAGCCAAGGTACATTTATCAATACTGAGAAATCAGCATTGGTACAATGTTGTTGCAGTACTAAAGCCTTTATGCACATTTCAGTTTTTCCACTAATGTCCTTTCTGCTAATATCCTATTTATGTTCTGAGATGCAATACTGGGTGAAACATCATATACACTTTTTATTTTTCATTAGTCTCTGCCTTAGACATGCCCAAATTCTATATCAAAAGTGCCATAGAGTGGGTCACTTTGAAAACAGATATTTACTTATCTTAGCTCTAGAAGTCATAAAGTAAAAGATCAAGGCCTTGAAAGGTGTGATGTGTGGTGAGGCCTGCTTTCAAGGTGACCGATAACAATCTTCTCCTTGAATCCTCAAAGGGCAGATAGAGAAATATCTCATCATGTCTCTTCTTCTTTTGTATAGGCACAAAATCCCATCATAAGGGATCCGCTCCTAACAATGACCTCCCAACAGCCCCTCTCCAAATGCCATCATACTGAGATATAGGATTCAACATAAAAATTTGGGGATAACATAAATACTTCCTCTATACCAGCTTTTCTGGTTTCTTCCAGTTTTTTATTTTTTTCTCATCTTTGATTTCTGTGATACATTTGAAGAATGCTACTAAGTTAGTTTGCAGAATGTCTTTCAATTTGAATTGGTTTGATATTTTACCATCATTAAAGTGAGGCAATGGATTTGGGGGAAGAAAACTACAAGGAAGTGCTACTCACCTCATACTGTGTTAGGGAACACATCATCAACATATCTTATCACTGGTGAGGTTAATCATGATCAGTTGGTGTTATGGTTAGATATAGAATGTTCCCTGGAAAGCTCATGTATTAATGTTTAGAGTTTATATAATTAAGCCATGAGGGTTGTAATATCATTGGTAGATAAATCTATTTTAATGGATTTACTGGATAGTAACCTGGGCAGATAGGGTGTGACTACAGAAGGTGGGTCCCTGGAGGTATGGCCTTAGGGACTATGCTAATTTCTTTGAATCCTCTGCTTATTGGCTCTCTCTTGCTTCTGGATTCTGTGAAGTGAGAGCAGAGCCCTTGCTCTCTCCCGGTGTCAGCTTCCTGCCACTATGCCCTGAGATTCATAGAACCTTGGCTCATATGAATTGAACCTGAAATATCCAAAAACTGTAAGGGAATAAATCTTCCTCCTCTAAGGTGTGTGGTCAGTTGTTTTAGATTATAACAGTGTGACTGTTGACCAAGACAGAAATTGGTATCAGAGAAGTGGGGTCACTAATATATCTAAGTCTGTGCATGTTTCGTGGATCTTTGGAACTGGTTTTTGAGAGGAAGTTGGAAGGGACAGAATGCTCATAAAAGGTGAATGGTAGAGACTCTCTCTGGAGGTCTTAGAGGGCAAAGAGGACTCCATAGAAAAATGGAATAGAGGCCACACATGTTACATTCTGGTAAAAAACTTATCAGCATTTTGCCCCATGTCCTGAAATTTTGTGTGAGGCTGAATTTAAACTGACAGAGGAAATTTTGTGTGAACTGACTAAACTGGTAGAGGAAATCTCAAAACAAAAAAGTATCCAAACTGCATTATGGATTTTGATGTCTGTATTTAGCCAATTTTCCAATGAATTTCAGAAGCAGTAGGCAAAGCAGAGAGACTTTATAGATTTGAAGGTTGGCCACAAAGGCATGTATAAAACTGGGGCCTGGAGAGATGATGTTGTGAAAGAAAGATGGTTGAAGGGAGGTTGAATATTTTGCATAAGAACAAAGAAAGAAATGTGGTCAGCACAGTTCAAGCCCAAGTGCAGAACCATAGAAGCAAGGGCCTAGTGTTGGTGGCTATAATTGTAAAGGGCCTAGTGGCTGCCAGGATTAAAACAAACACAGCAGCAGCAGGATTGAGATGGCCCCAGTGGTGGCCAGGATTAAGACATGCCCAGTGGCAACTATGATTGAAAAGAGCCCAGCAGCAGTGACTGAAAATGATGTGACTACTTATCCTGCTGGTGGCCAAATTTGGCATTCATGTCATGCTATGTTTGCCGGGAAAAAAGGGCTCACAAAGGCTTCATCTCAGACTTTAAAGGAAGACCTGGGAAGCCAGACAATGTGTGTCAGGGTCAGAATCCTGCAAGTGGGCCCAAATGAGGCAATTTGTGAAGCTGTAAGAGTGAAATCAAGGTTATAAGACAAAACCCCTGAGATTTATAAATGCCAAAAACATGGAACAACCATGAGGAAAGACTGCAAGCTGTGAGCCATGGAGCCAAGCTGGAAGAAAGAATACACCACCAATTGCAATCAGCCAAGGCACAGGAATGGGACTGCTAAGGCCCCTTGGAGATTGCATCTCACCACCATGTACCCAGGATGCCAGAAATAGTTTCAGGATTAAATGTTTCCCCTGCTTGTTGTCAAACTTATGTTGGCCCCATTCTTGCTTTCTAAGGCCCTGTTCCTTCCTTTTGGAATGCAAATGTTTGCTCTGCACCTTTGTACATTGCATGTATGTAACTTGCTTATCATTTTTATTTTTATTTTCTTTTTCAGGGGCTCACAGCTAGGAGTTTACCTTTAGTATCAGAGGAATCTTTGGACTTGGAACATTTGAACAATTCTGGAACTGTTTAGACTTTGGGAACTCTTGGAGATGGACCAAATACATTTTTCATTCTGAAATGGGCATGAGCTGTTCAGAGGCCAGGGGATAAAATATTATGGTTACATATAGAATGTCCTCTGAAGAGCTCATGTACTAATGTTCAGAGTTGATATAATTAAGTCATGAGGAATGTAAACTCATCAGTAGATAAATCCATTGCAATAGATTTACTGGATGGTAACCTAGACAGGTGATGTGTGGCTGGAGAAGATGGGCTCCTGGGGGGTGTTGCCTTAGGAACTGTGCTTTTGTGTTTGAATCCCTTTTCTTGTTGTCTCTCTCTCTGCTTCTGGCTTCTGTAATGTGAAAGCAGATCCCCTGCTCTCTCCTCTTTCTGCTTTCCACCACCGTGCCCTGAGATTCACAGGCTCTGGCCTCACATGGAATGAACCCCAAATCTCCAAAAATCATGAGGAAATAAATGTTCTTTCCTGTAAGATGTGTGGTCAGTTGTCTTGATTATAGCAGTTGACTAAGACAGTTGTGTCTTCCAACTTTTTCTACTGTAAAGTTGCTACTTCTTATATTCTATGTCCTATTCTGTGTAGGCCAATCACTAAAGAAGGGAGACTGATTTTATAATGACAGAAGCCAAGATTCTATTAGAATCTGAAAACCCTGGTGAATCTCCTAGAGAAAGAGATTGAGAATAGAGAGAAATCTGAAATTAATCATTCCACTTTGAATATCAAGGTTAAAATATTGAATACCAATAAAAAAAGTTTCCTTCAAACACACACAGATGTGCTCCAGATGAGAAGGGGAAGATGCAGTTCCCCCTCCTGAGACAATTTAAGATGCAAAACTGGAAGCACCAGGTACATTAGTGCCCTCCACACATTAAGAAAACTGTAACTATGTTTCTCTAGGAAGAACCACAGGTAAATAACGAGGCCACTTTCTCTAACAAAATATGGCAATTCTGTGTTTTTCCCAATCCTGTTCTTTTTTCACCTTTAATCATTCAATTAGCTGAGAAGGCACTGTCAATGTTCTTCTCTTTGGTTAGCAGAGAATAAAGAGAAAAAGACTAGTCATTTTTATTTTTAGAAATTAGGTATTTTTCACTTTTTTGGTGAAGACAGTGTTCTTAAAAGCCATGGCTTCCAACTGAAAGATCCCAAGAGGATATATTTATTGTTTCTTATCAATTCCAGAAAACTTGGCTTTAAATAGCAAAGCCTTACTAATGGAATAATTAAATGTAACGGGGTCTACAAGATAAATTTTATAACCAATATGAATAAGTTTAACTATAAAGTTGAAAGAAAATAATCATGTATAATGTGATCATGGTTTAGGTGCTGGTAGATACCTGAGAAGGAAATCAATTGATGCAACATGAGGCATTCCATAAATCAATGAAAAAAAGAGAGAATGGCCTAACTTCCTAGGACTTGAACAATTGACCCAGGTAAGTGAGTCTATGTGGCCTCTGGACAGTAAGATGCAACAGCTGAAGAAGGGGAAAACACATATGATCCTAAGGATAACTTTGCAGCATCCTTTAAACCCATATAGTATGGGGAGTGGAGTGGGTAGCTTCTAAGTTTCCTGAGCATGGCAAAGTGCCCTTAAGCATATTTCCATGGATAGAAGGAGGAGGAAGAGAAGGAGGAAGAAGATGAGGAAGAGAAGGGATCCAGACCTGCCCCCTGATAAACAGAGTCCATGCTGAGATGGTGGATAACAGAATAGAGCAGCCAATCAACAGAAATGTCAGTGTTTGTCCTTGGCCACAACTTGATAAAGAACTACTGGAAAGAAAACTGGAGACCTAATGAGTTCATCCATCTCTGATGTTAGGCAAGTCTCTCTTGAAATAAGGAGTAATCACAAAAAAAGAGAAGGACTGGAGAGAGGAAGGCTCCTTAACTGACAACCAAGTAATTCAAAATAATTTTGGATGGAAAAGCTACTAAAGGGAACAGAACTGGACCCTTGCAAGAGGAGGTGAAACAGTTTTTATTCTGATCAGTATAGTAGGGGACAGATTCCAATAGAAACTGAGCTCAAGTCAAACTAAGACAGAGGTGGCCAATGAAAGGGGACTACGGAGAAGTGAAAAGAGGGGAAATCGCATTTTACTGAGCAAAGATTCAGCACAGGGGCCTGGGTCATCCTCAGGGACATGGCCCACTGCCGACAGAAGCCACACTGGAGATCAGTCACATCTCTCAGTACAGAGTTGAGTAAGGCCTTTGGGTTTCATGGCAATTCACAGTTTCAATCGTTAAGATTAAATTAGCAATTTTCAGGAAAGAATGGGGACTCCAGGGTTCTCTTCAGTTACAAAGAAATGAGGAGCTATTTGTTTTCTTTTTTATCTGAGATGCTGAGATTTCAGTAGTGCGTAATTTAGCATTGCTACAAACTAGTGGGAGAAAAACCCTCTCTTCTACATCAGAGAAAGTATAGGAGATGCTTTGGAAATGCCTGGGGCAAGACAGGATTTGTTCCAATTCATCTGATCTTACTCACCCTCCATGAAACAAAAAGCTACAGAATACAGCAGTGCAAGGGAGGATGATAGCACAGCTCCATTAGCAAGAAAGACTTAATGTGGGAACCAATTTGACCCTCTCTAGGCAAAGGAAATGCAAATCTTATCCCATAAAATTTCACTTGCTGCTTAAATGGCAAACTAGGAATGGCAAACAACCCTGCTTTCAGGAGATCTGGGAGCCGCTCTTGAAAATGCCAACCAAGAATGCTGGAAGAGTTAGCCAGACCCAAGCTTGACTTCTGGGAGGTTTAGGGGAACTCTGCCTTTTCCCTCTGTTCCCATGTATTCGCCACCAGAGCAGCCCTTAGTGTCCTTGGCTGTCATTGCTCTTCCAACAGTCCCTAACCCTCACCTGTGCTCTGCATGGGGCAAACTGACCCCTCACCTCACAGCATGGTGGCTTAGTTAGTGTCTGCTCATCACACAACTTTCCACCTCCTAACCTCCATTTTTCAGATTTTATTACTACTTTACAGATGAGATGAAAAGAAATGGGAGAAGAAGAAAAACATGAGTATGAGTCATGTAGTATAAATCATTACTTAATCAAAACTCTCAGGGGCTGCCACATAGCTCAATAGTAGAACACATGCTTTGTGTGCATGAGACTCTGGGTCCCATCCCAGCACCAACACTAAACACAAAGTCAATATATGACTATATTGGTAGTTTAAACAACATAGTAAAAACATTTGCTTGTGAATTTCCTTCAGAGAAAATACAGAGATAAACTGGAATCATAAATTAGAAACATATTCCAAGTATTTCAATAACTGGGCTTTAATTTATAAAATATTAGGGAAATTACATAAAGCATCCTAGTTACTTGGAAACTTTCATTTAAATCATGATAATAGACACTAATTACTTATGCACAGTAGTGACTTATTTATACTCTTTGTAATTTTTTTAGAAAGAATTTAAAACTTAACTCTGTCAGAAAGTATTTGAAATTTAATAAACAACAACATGGCTCAAATGAGGAAATAGAATGTAAAAATACAATATTTTAAAACAAATAATTAGAAAGAAGAGATAGATTAAAAATGCTAGGGATTATTAATATGTCAGCACAACAAGGTAAGAAGCTGAAACACAGTGTTGCATTGTAAATATTTGATAAATAAGAAAATAAACTAAAGAGATTAATCTACTCATTCTTTAACTTAGTTTGTCCCAGTTGATTAACTAATGTGGGCTCAGTCACTCTCTGTCTTTTCTCCTCATCCACAGACTCAGTATAAGTTGAGTGGAGGAGGTGAAACTAATCCAATACTTTCTATGCAGGGGTATGGACCACTTGATCCATCTCTGTTATTTGACCTCATTATAATCTGCTCCACCTGATTTTCAGTGAAATAGGCAATTCTGTCTAGAGACCATCATAGATCCATGGACCATGTCACTGGCAGGTATAACATATAAGTTATGCTGTTTTGTTTTAAGTATTAAATAATAAGTAATATCCTCTTCTGATTCTCTTCTGGATGCATATAGTTGTTTTTTTTTTGTTTTTTGTTTTTTTTTACTATTTGTGGAACTGGCAATTGAACCCAGTGGCATTCTATCATTGAGCTACACCTCCAGCCCTTTTTATTTTGAAATAGGGTCTCACTAAAATACCACGCACTGGCCTCATACCTGCAATCCTCTTGTCTCAGCTCCAGAGTACTGGGATTGCAGGCATGGGACACTGTGCCTGGCTTAGCCATGTATCTTTATTTTTGAAAATAATCTGTATTAATATGAATTAGTGTCATCATTTTTCCACAACTAGAATGAAGAAAATCCATGAATTTTTTACTGATAAGTAGGCAGTATTTCTCCAGTTCCCAGGGAAAAGCATCATCTAGACTAATCCTCTATACATTTTAGCCAATCTGCAGATAGGAGGTTGAAATGCACATGGGTCTGTTTGACAAACACAGTGCTTTTTAGTATTTTAATACAACCTTGTTTAAAATTTTAGAAACAAATTTGTACACTCCTTTTTACTACAATGGAAAGTCTTCATTCTTCCTTATATTTTATGTTAGCCATCTTTTTTGTAGCCCAGTTTTATCTCACATATTAAAGTTTATTCTGTTTACTATCAATTATATCTGCAAATCTTTTGCTACAAGATGAGTTACACAAATAAATGAATAATTAGATATAGTTGGATAGATATTGACACCATTGAATTCACTTAAATCAGAACATATTCTAATAAGATTGTGCTAATTAACTTTTCTTCTGAGAAAATCACAAGTCAAATTTCTCATCAAGAAGTTAATTTAGTTCCCGATGGCTATGTTTAATGACCCAGTGGCATTTGCTTCAACATTATGGGCTTAGATATTCAAGGCTAGTTTCCCAGAAACTGTTTTTTTTTAAAATCATTCTGCCTACATTTTGAGCAGCAAGAAATAAGCAATGACTTTGTGCTTTAAATGAACAAATTGAGCATAATTTAGCAGGCTCTATGCAAATAAAATTTCTAGAAAAAATTAGAAAATAGTGACAAAATGATTCCTATAACTAAAATTTTTGGGCTTTTTTGGTTTCATTAAACACGTTTCTCAGTAGTCCAGTGGACAGTGTCCAGATTGCTGATATCAAGTGGACTTGGGTTCCAAGACCATGTTCTCACATCCTGGCATTTCTGTATATTTTCTCTTATAGATGGCCTGGTTGTTATGAGCAATGTGTGAGATTCATTTTGTAATGCATCACATGGTACCTAGTGGTACTCTAAGACACATTGATCACTACTAAAGGTTAGTACCACACTTGTCTGCTTTACCCCAGAGCATTTGGGGTCTTTCAGTGTCTTTTGTACTGTGCCTGGTTCTCCTAGGTTGTGGTCTACAGAGTGCCAGGACGTTTTACCAACTGTCAAGATCCCTTAGCCTACCTACGGTCAACGTTTTACCAACTGTCAAGATCCCTTAGCCTACCTACGGTCAACATCCTACTGGCCACTGCCACACTTTCAGCTTCTCCACTTAGGCAGAGCAGAAAGAAGAAGACCTCTATCACAGATGTCATTGAGTGTCATTATAAAGAATGTCAAATAAGATAGGATAAGGAAATTAATAAGATACAGAATATTAGGAAAACTAAAAGGGCACCATCATTTCCTGTGGTAGACTGTACTGCTCTCTACTGCTGCATAACGAATGGCCCCCAGCTATGCCTGCTGGCTCTGAGAACTGGGGCTGACCTGGGGTCTCTCTCCTAGGGTGATCTCAGGTGTCGCGGGTGTGGGCACACCATGGTGCTTAGCAGCAGCCAGCTGCTTACTCTAACCAATGAGGGACTCTGAAGAGTGAATGGAAGGTGTATCCCTCCTCGGCAGCCCCTCAATTACCTGCCCAGCTTCAATGAGGGGGGTACAGAGACTCTGCCTCCTGACTACAAAAATACCAAGACAACATTGTAGAAAGAGGGTGGGAAGGGTTTTTGCAGGCCTCTTTAGAAAATGGAGTATGCAAATATGACATTCTACCTGAAAAAAATCACAACCAAAACAACTGAAATCCTATCAGAGCTATTATAGGGACTCAGAAATGCCACTTACCTAAAATGAAAATAAAAACACGATGACTTCATTACTACCTATAAATCATCAACTAGTTTGAAAGGGAAAGAAATATCCAATATGTAGCAAATAAAGTTGAATATGTATACATTTATCTTAATAATGTAGAACATGGTATATTAATGTTCATATATATCATATTCCTCATAATGACAACCAAAGGCACTTTATTATAAGATTTGACTTGTTCTGAATTATGATTTCAACGTACCAAGTTTCTCAATGGAAATATTTATTTTTATCTGAATATATATGTAGCTTAGATATATCCATGAAATCTCAAGGAAATTTAATTTTTCAATGAATCAGAACTATGCCTATAAAAAGAAAATATGTGAAACCAACAAGGCTTCCTCTGAAAAAAGTATAAAGAAGAATAATTTTTATTACAAATAGTAAACATAAGACAATGCTAATATCATTAAAATTATGCAAAATCAGAAGAATAATCAGCTTGTCAATAGACTAAAGCAAGAATTGTATACATAGATATAAGCACACATAAGAATTTAGTGTATTATAGAAAAGGGGCTGAATATCAATGGGCCAAAGAAAATATTATGTAATCATTTATTTTTAAAATTAATGGGAAATAAATTATTTGGCATAAAAATACAGAAAGGTAACAAAGATTTGAAACATCTGAAATTAAATTCCTAATGTATTAAGTAGCAAACTGTAATATTAAATCATAGAAATAATATAGAGAAGTCAACATAATAATACAAATAAAACACTGCAAAATACGGATTGTAGGATTAATCATAATTTATAGACCTGAGTTAGGGAAATTTTTGATAATCTTTAAAAATAGGTATAATAAAAAGATTTTATTAAATTAAAGTGCAGCATAAAGAATGAAAAGGAGAGAATCAAAATATTAGGAAAATGTAATATTTATAGGAAGCCTTAAATGAAGCGTGGGAAAGAGGAATACTTTAAACAGCGGCATAATCACAGGCAGTAAGTTTATAAGAGAAAATGCAAATATTTCAAACCAAAGCAGTTCATATATTATTACTATATACCTCAGCGTTGCTCTTGTAGGAAACTGACAGTGCCTTAGATCATTTATAAAGCGGTTTGATCAGATGCGGGACAGTGAGTTACCTCCATCTCTACCTGTGGGGATTATGTCAGTACAACCTTTTAAAAAGGCAGAACAATGGATTAAAATAAATGTGCTCTTTGCACAAATGATTTATGTCCTAGGAAATCCTGCAAATAAAATGAAATGATTGTACCAAAATAATTTACCAAAGTTCACTCTTAACCATGTCTACACACTCGAATCACCTGGGAAGCTTTTAAAAATTGTTGATGCTTGAATTTCTAATTCAATTGGACTGTTCTCTTCATTAAGGACATGTAAAAATTCTCATGTGAGTCTAATTCAGAGTTGAGGTGGGGAGAGAGTAACCTGAAAGTATGTCCAATAAAGTCTTATTTATGTTAATGGGTGATTTTGACATAAACCAAATCCTGGGGGAATGGCTAAATGTGTTAAGGTAGCAACATGCTGCAAACATTGAAAAATTAAAACAGAACATAGTTAAAAATATAAATTATTAGTATTACTATTATTATTATTGGTAATTTTGAGATACACCCTCATCTCTTTTTTTAATTTTTTTGGTTTTGAAACAGGGTCTCACTAGTTTGCTGAAGCTTTTGCTAAGTTGCTGAGGCTGACCTTGAACCTGTGATTCTCCTGTCTCAGCCTCCCAAGTACTAGAATAACAAGTGTGTGCCACCATGCCTGGCTAAAATATAAACTATTTAAAATCCATACATTAGTTTACAAACAATTGACATATTTGTAGTATTTAATATTTCCAGATACTAATATTGTTTGCCATTCCATTTACTTACCTCCTTACATACACTCAATAAACTTGTCTAAATTTCTTTTTATATATTTCATTTATTTATATAGAGATATTTTATTGATTGATTTCTCAGCATGAAAACTTATTTTCCATAACAGTTCTCAGCTGATTATTGCTAAAATTAAGATGCATTTCTGAATTGACAAAAAAATTTGTGAATTATTAAACTTTCAACAATTCTTTCAACTGATCTTCTTGAGGGTGCATATTATTTCTGTTTCATACTTCTTGACCATACATTTCTAAATAAGTTTAGATGGTCAAATAGGGTTGGTTGGTAAGATTTTCAGAATGTATTTTAAGCAAACATGTATTTTATATTTTAAAAGGAATTTTACCATGAATTTAAAAAATAAATGAAATCATAGAAGACTTCTACTTCTATAATTTCTACTTCTACTACTATAATTCTTACTGACCGTAAGTCAGTGAGAAGACTTACTGATCTATGTATTGATCGTCTGATATGATAACTACTATATTTAAATATTCTCAAATCAGCAAGCTTGTCTTACTACAACTAAAAAGAAGTTGTATGATAAATAATTATCTCAATATTTTCTTAGATTTAACTTGCTTATAGTTTTTACATAATTTTTACCATCTGTGTTCATAAATGAAATTGTCTATAGAATTAATTTATCAATCTATGTCACTATTTTTATTCAACATTACAATCGTTGATATAATTTTAACATTCAGCTTGAGAAATCTGTAAGGGTGAGCTTTGTGAGCATCTTTCCAAAGATTCTGTAATGTCCCAGGCATCTGTACTCTTGTTTCAGAAGGAAATGGTTACTCCACAACCCAGGGCAGCCCCTCTTGGCCCATCTAGGGCTAAAAAATTGTTACTAAATGTGACACAGAACTGTTCTCTACTGAATACTGGGTTGTGTTTTCAATCCTATGCCTCCTGATTTTGTGACTCTGCAGACCAGACCTCTTCACCTCTCTAGTGCACATTTGACATTAAGACAGATGCTTCCAATATATCCTCTGCTTTGGGTGCCTCTACCATTCCTGAAATGTTTTCTTATATTTTCTCTTCTGATAATACAATCTATGCATGCAACTCCTGAAATGGGTCTAACTTCAAAGGCGCTGATCTTTTGGTTCATCTGCAAATTGTGCCCCTGAGGTTAAAACAGACAAATGAACAAAAATGACCTCAGCGTCCTGAGGTTTTTGCACAATTATGATGTCCCAAACCAGTTCATTTGAGGCAACTGAGAATGTGCTTTCTTGTAATCATGAAGATGGTATAGTGACCTGCACGATCGTGATCCAACCATAAATCATCATCTTCCACAACAGGAGTGGAGTTGATTTATTTTGGGGAACATGCAGAAATTCTTTAATCTGAATTCTTGAAAATGCAGAGGTTCGTTAAAATTGTTGGGTTTTCCTTCCCCTGTTTCTTTCTTTCTTTCTTTCTTTCTTTCTTTCTTTCTTTCTTTCTTTCTTTCTGGTACTGGGGATTGAACCCAGGGGTGTTCTACCTTCATGCTACACCCCCGGCCCTATTTTTTTATACTTTATTTTGAAACCGGGGTCTCACGAAGTTGCTGAGGGCCTCACTAGGTAGAGAGAGAGAAAGAGAGAAAGAGAGAGAGAAACAGGGAGAGAGAGAGAGCTGAGGCTGGCCACGAACCTTGATCCTCCAGTCTCCGCCTCCCAAAGTACTGGGATTACAAGCGTTTGCCACCACGCCCGGCTCCCCTGTTTATTTCGATGACATACCATGGGAATCTTTCCCATGAAGATTCTCGATTGCTTTTTGTTCTACTTTTCCAGGGTTATTGCCAACTTTGTATTTTATTTGTATTGTGTATATGTTGTGATACGAAGTTGAGAAGATTTTTCTCTAGCAAGCATTTTAAAACATAATTAGCCTGATGCCTGGCTGTGGATTCTGCCTTCTCCCTGGGGTTTCCCTATGTCCCCCCTAAAAGGCCCCATGACACAGTCGACAGGAACACCTAAGGGAATGAGGAGGGATCCAGAGGGCCAGTCAGGTGCACCTAAGCACACACCCACCACCCTGGGAATCCGGGCCTATGCACATCTGAGCACATACCCACCATGCTGGAGACGTAGCTGATACTAAATGTTTTTTATAATAAAAATAATTAGGTGACATTTTATATACTATGTATTGAAACAAACCATTGTTCCCTTAAGATTGTGTGGATTCTGACTAGCACAGTAAAAACTGAAGAACATCAAGAAGCTATGCATAGTTCAGGCTGCAGTATCAATTGCAGCCTTTCCAATGAAGTACAATTGCTATTGGAATATTATGGTAAATGATCCCTGTTATAAAGGCAAGGTGAAATGGAAATGACAATGTTTTTGTAGGGAATATTAGGGCATCAGGGGTATTTTCATCATAATACAAAAGTGAAGTCATATTTGGTGGAAAGACTCGGTCAAGCTTATTTATTGAAGCTGAATCGAGATCACATAATGTTTTGATCAGTTTCAAGCGTTGTTTTCAACCTTGTCAAGTATCCTATATTTCATTATTTGACACATGCAGTCTCTTACCAGACTCAGGACATATGCCTTTGCATTGTTAAGTCGATAAAATCAGGATGTTTCCACCATTTCCTTTTTTCTTCTATTGCTTTAAATATTCTCTCCAAAGATCATTTTTGTTTTATGCTAAGATAGTGGGAATTATTCACAGCCAATACTGCTAAGAAGTAAGTGGAATGAATGCTTCATTAATAGCACTCTTATGGTAACATTTAAATAAAGGCAGAGCAGAACATTAGGGTGATTTCTAATTATCTGAATATCTCACAAAAATAAATAAATAACTGGAGAAATAAAATGCAGTGATTATAGCATCCATTTTAAGAGGTAGTATTTTAGTTTCCCATTGCTATAGCAACAAATTACCACCAACTTAATCGTTTAATGCAACACCAATCTGTTATCTATACTATTAGCAATACTATCCATCTATTATCAGTAGTATCTTATAGTTCTCAAAGCCAAAAGTCTGAAATGGATCTTGTGGCCTGAAATCAAGGTAACAGCAACTTGCCCTCTTTCTGGAGACTCGGTGGCGCCCTTGTTTCCAGCTTTTGATGGCGGCCCACACGCCTTGGCCAGTGGCTGCTTCTTCTCCCTTCCTCACCAACTCTCCTACCCTCACTGCAGCCCGCTCGTGGATCCTGTGAGCACCCTTGTTCTTACTTTGGACTCAACGCTTGCGATTCAGGACAATCTCCACTCTCCAAAACCCATGTTCCCTCCCATCTCCAGTGTGTTTTTCCATGTGAGGTAACATATTCCCCTTCACACATGGAAAACATTGGAAGGACGCTATTGAGTCTACCACCTCAGCAGCATACATTTTCTCATGCATTATTAAGTGATGTCCTAGGAGACCCAGCACTTATATGGATCATATCATAGGTGATCACTGGATAAAAGTCAGGGGGGAGATCAAGCACATTCACATACGTAGATTTCAAATGTCTACCCTTGTTACACCAATTATTTGTTTAATTCTTTCTTGACATGGTTTTATTTTTATATACTTATATTGGTGCATCATTGTAGTCTCACATCATAATGTAGTTCAGAGTGATAATGACATACATACACACGGCCCTTGTGAGCTTCCCCCACGGTCCCTCCCCACTCCCTTTCCTTTCCCACACATGATACTGAGATTGGCATCGGTATTCTTGCATATGTATATAACATCAATGGAAGTGTTTCCTTTATTAATTCTCCCTCTGCCCCCACCCTCTTCTAGACTACCTCCCTCAATTGACTAAGGTTTTTCCTCCATTGTCTAAAGTCCCTCTTGTAGCCCAATTATTCCCTATATTCCCCAAATGAGAGAAAACATATGACCCTTAACTTTCTGTGACTGGCTAATCTCACTTAACATAATGTAATGTTCTCCGGGTCCATCCATTTTCCTACAAATGGCATAATTTTGTTCTTCTTTATTGCTGAGTAGAATTCCATTGTGAGTATATCCCATAATTTTGTAATCCATTCGTCTGTTGATAGACACTTAGGTTGGTTCCATAATTTGGCTATTGTGAATTGTGCTGCTATAAACATGGATATGCATGTATCACTATAATATTCTGATTTCAGTCCCTTTGGAAAGATACCTAAGAGTGGTATAGCTGGATCACATGGTGGATCCATTCACAGTTTCCTGAGGAATCTCCACACTGATCTCTACAGTGGCTGCACTGAGTTGCAGTCCCACCAATAATGTAGAAGAGTTCCTACTTCCCCACATGTTTTGGATGTGTCCATGAAGAACTTTCCAGAAGAAAAGCTTGTGAGTCTATTGGGCATGGTGAGGAAGCTCTGCCCTTGGTGTGGAAGGTACATGGCTGGGGCCAGAGAGACAAGAGCTGAGAGAAACTCAGTGTGCCTGTCTCCCGGAGCTGGGGTACACTGTTCCTGTGTCCTTGGACATTGGAACCCCAGGTTCCTGGCTCTGGACTCCAAGACTTACACCAGCAGCCCTCTCCCATTGTCGGGCCTCTGGCCTTGGGCTGAAAGCTACATTTTTGGCTTCTTGGTTCTGAGGCCTTAGGACCTAGACTGGGCCATGCACCAGTGTCTGGGTCTACAACTCCCAGGTCCTCTCATAGGTGTGTTTGTGTGTGTGTGTGTGTGTGTGTGTGTGTGTGTGTGTGTATGTGTGTGTGTGTGTCCTTCACAAAAACACTAACATAAGCCATGACTCGGGCATTCTGAAGTTTCAATTTCATAAGGGATTTGTCATTTTGTTTGTTGTTTCTCCCAAGATTCTGGTATTGTCTAATACATTGTCAAAGCATATCCTTGAATACAGAAATGTGGAATGCATTTCAATGCACAGAGTACTATCTAAATAAGCAGAAAACGAAGGTGGCATACATTGCTTATCTTGGTAGAAGAGAAATGTCTCATATATTATTAACTGAATAATATAAAGCAATAGATCTCTTCATACATTTAGTAATTAATATGTGAATTTAAACAGAAAATTTAAACTGTATCTCAATAAGGGCAAAGCATAAATTGTATATGACAATTTATCCTTAAAATAGTTTATTGCAAATTATCAGATAGTAGGTTCTTGTTATATGTCCAAGAAAATGTAAGTATATAAAAATGAAATGAATATATAACAAGAACTTTGAGAAATGGGGAAGCATGGACTTCATCTTTTCATGGAAATATTTAGTCAATTTATTATCTTATGGTTTTCCACATGGCAGACTTTAATTTATCTGAAATGCAGTTTGCTAATTATCCAACACAGTTGAAAATTAGCTAACATTTTAAAAAGGAATTTTGAGAGAAAAGCCATTTCATAGAGTGGCATTACAAATGGGCATTAGTTCATGGATATTTATTGTATATCTTCACTATGCTAGAAATAATAATAAATGAAACTAACAATTATGAGAAATACATTCATGAGCTTTTCCACTGGAAAAGTTGCATTTTTGTTTTTTTCTGTTATTTATGCAAAGTAATACATTATGCGATGGGCAATTCTCTCTCAGCCATTTACTTTTCCAACTTAAAAAATACTTGACTTTTACCTTTTGCTAATAAAATCAAATATATAAATATTATAATACCTTGTATACATGAGCATTTGAAGATAATTATAGTAAATTTGGATCCAGGGTTGGTAGTGGAAGATCTAGAATATTGGCCTGTCCTTGGATAAATCTTTTCAATAACATTGACAGGCCCCCAGCAGTGTTGCTGGTGCTGGAGCTGGTGGTAGAGTGGTGTGGGGTGTGGACGAAGATGTGCAGGGATGATTGCTTTGTTAATTATACAACTTGATACAACCATCTCAGTATTTAATATATATATTAAAAAAAGAAGGTGGATATTATTATCACCATTTAACAAATAAGAAAAAGGTATTATGAGATACAAAGCAACTTGGACAAGATGCTAATAGTCCAGGCTTTTAGGACACACACATTGGTTTTATAGTCATTTTGATGTTATTTATGCTTCTTAGATTTCAAAGGCCTTATTTCCAAATTGAACTTGCTTACATAAAATGATTTATTGGTTCAAATAATTAAATTCAAGAATTGTGGATAGGAGATCAAGTCCGACTGCTGAGACTCCCGTTCTTAGGAAGTTTCTGGTCTTTTTCTCAGGATGTGGTTCGTGCTCTGAGCCCCAAGCCCATGACACGAGGAGCAGCAGACCCTGGAAGTCTGGGGCAGAACACATGCCCCGCTCAGGCCTTGTACCTGCTGCCATTGCTGTACTTCCCACCCTCTGTGTGTCTGTCATTTCCCACCTTGGGACCAGAAAATGAGCTGTCACAGCTTGAACAAATAAGGAGTGGTTTTCTAAGAAAAAGGATATTTCATTTGAACATACAAAACTATGAAAAACAAATCCAGTCAACTCCTGGATGCCCGGCAATGCACACACATCCTCAGGCACATGAATATCCTTCATCATAAAATACAACTTAAACCCATCCTTGTAATTAAAATAGAAAACAATTGTGCTAAGCCAGACATAATAGTTAATTCTACCTTTACAATTTCTAGGCCTTTTCTATTTCTCTCAATCTCACCTTCATGTGGCTTCTTATGCATAACTTTGAAATCTGTAAACCAAGAGAAATATTTAATTATCCCTAACATACCTATTTTTTTTTTTTGCGGTTCCGGGGATTGAACCCAGGGGCATTCTACCTCCGAGCTACACCCCCGGCCCTATTTTTTTTTATACTTTATTTTGAAACCGGGTTTCACAAAGTTGTGGAGGGCCTCACTAAGTAGAGAGAGAGAGAGAGAGA